>CAWUFW010008911.1:600000-836653 GCA_963921515.1 Calotriton arnoldi | reverse complement strand
GTTGGCTGGCATTGCTTTTCAAGGTTTTGTAAATGACAATTTTTAAATGTATTAATTGTTATATACATTTTTTTAATACTAATTTACTACATTTTTAGAAACAATTTTTTTACATATTTTATTTTTTAAATTACATTGTAATTACATTATACATTACATTACCAAAAATACATTCTCAGAATGAATTACTTTAGTTTAAATACTTTGCACATAGGCAATAGACTTTTAAGTACAGTAGTTACAGTTGTTGCAATGGGCAACACATTTTCAAACACAATGCAACATTCAGCTCAATGTGAATTTCTAGTTAAATGCAATTAGTTACTTTATGGATTACTTTTCTAACCACAGGACTGGATCCTAGATTCAGTCCTGGCACATCTCCTGTAAACAGTTGAGTAAAAGCGTTTTGGTTACAGTCGTGATTTTTAAGGAATATTATTGTACTTTAAAAGTTGACACTTAGAAACTTTTTCTCATAGAATCACCAATGTTATCCTATGGAAGGAAATTCACTTAGAAGGTAAAAACTGTTATCGTTACTTTTTCTTACTCAGTGTTGGATCCTGGATCCAGCACTCGTGCATCTCCTGTAAACAGTTGAAAGAATGCGTTTAAGTCATACAGGCGATTTTTTAGGAATATTTGTAGTTTGTGAAAATCGACACTGAAAATTTTCTGCTGAAAAGCAGACAATGGATTCCTATGGAAGAAAATATAAGTTACTGGTAAGTACGGTTAAAATTACTTTTCAGGGTCAGTGCTGGGCTAAAAGATGCAGCACTGGGTTCTCTCCTGATAACAGGTGAGTAAATTGGAATTCGTACTTTGGTTGATTTTAGAGGAATATTATAAAGTTCCAAAACTCCACACTTAGAAGAATTTCCAAGTGAAACCAGTCAATGTTAGCCTATGAAGGAAATTCAAGTTACCGGTAAGTACGGTTAAAATTACTTTTCAGGACCAGTACTGGGCTGAAAGATGCAGCACTGAGGTCTCTCCTGATAACAGGTGAGTAAATCAGAATTCGGATTTCGGCTGATTTTAGAGGAATATTTGTATGTTTCAAAAATCAACACTTAGAAACTTTTTCAGCAAAAAGCAGGCAATGATATCCTATGGAAGGAAATTCAAGTTACTGGTAAGTACGGTTAAAATTACTTTTGAGGATCAGTACTGGGCTGAAAGATGCAGCACTGAGGTCTCTCCTGATAACAGGTGAGTAAATCGGAATTCGTATTTCGGCTGATTTTAGAGGACTATTTTAAAGTTCCAAAACTCCACACTTAGAAGAATTTCCAAGTGAAACCAGTCAATGTTAGCCTATGGAAGGAAATTCAAGTTACTGGTAAGTACGGTTAATTTGACTTTTCAGGGTCAGTGCTGGGCTAAAAGATGCAGCACTGGGTTCTCTCCTGATAACAGGTGAGTAAATTGGAATTCGTACTTTGGTTGATTTTAGAGGAATATTATAAAGTTCCAAAACTCCACACTTAGAAGAATTTCCAAGTGAAACCAGTCAATGTTAGCCTATGAAGGAAATTCAAGTTACCGGTAAGTACGGTTAAAATTACTGTTCAGGACCAGTACTGGGCTGAAAGATGCAGCACTGAGGTCTCTCCTGATAACAGGTGAGTAAATCAGAATTCGGATTTCGGCTGATTTTAGAGGAATATTTGTATGTTTCAAAAATCAACACTTAGAAACTTTTTCAGCAAAAATCAGGCAATGATATCCTATGGAAGGAAATTCAAGTTACTGGTAAGTACGGTTAAAATTACTTTTCAGGACCAGTACTGGGCTGAAAGATGCAGCACTGAGGTCTCTCCTTATAACAGGTGAGTAAATCGGAATTCGTATTTCGGATGATTTTAGAAGAATATTTGCACAATGGTGAAGGGAGGGGCGGGGCCTGAGGTGACATCTGTGCAAACGCGCCCCGTGGCGCGTTTTAAGTTGGGGGATTAAGTCCCCTTGAATCCTGAGGGTCCCTCGGGGCCAACTAGCCCACCAGGAACCTCCAATATGCGCCAGGGGCTGCGTTGCAGAGACGTGTAGAGAGGCCACACCCCTTTTACACCTCTCTGCAACGCAGCTCTGTGGCGCTTTCTGGATGTACCTGTTGGGCTAGTTGGCCCCCAGGGACCCTCAGGATTGAAGGGGATTTAATTCCCCATCTTAAAACGCGCCACGGGGCCTGTTTGCACACATGTCACCTGAAGCCCCGCCCCTCCCTTCACCACTGTGCAAACGCGCCCCGTGGCGCGTTTTAAGTTGGGGGATTAAGTCCCCTTGAATCCTGAGGGTCCCCGGAGTCCAACTAGCCCACCATATACCTCCAAAAGCGCCACAGAGCTGCGTTGCAGAGAGGTGTAAAAGGGGCGTGGCCTCTGTACACCTCTCTGCAAGGCAGCTCCCTGGCGCATACTGGAGGTTCCTGGTGGGCTAGTTGGCCCCAGGGACCCCCAGTATTCAAGGGGAATTCGTTCCTCCTCTGCAAACGCGCCAGGGCGCGTTTGCAGAGTGGTGAAGGAAGGGGCGGGGCCTGCGGGCCCGATCGTTTAAAAAAAAAAAAAAAATGTTTGTCCCCTGAAGGGGGGCTGTGTGGCCCCCTTCCTTTTTTCTGTTTTTGGGCCCTGGGGACCCCATCCCCCAGGGCCTTACCCCTTTTTTAAATTACAAAATAAAAAAACGGGAAGGGGGCCGCGTGGCCCCCTTCCCTGGGCCTGTATTGGCCCCGGGGACCCCATCCCCGGGGCATGGCCTCTATATTTATTTTTATTATTTTGAGGGGGGCTGCGTGGCCCCCTCCTCTGGCCATTTTAAGGCCCCGGGGACCCCATCCCCCAGGGCCGGCCATACCCTTTTTTTTTTTTAATTTTTGAAAACTTTGGGGAGGGGGCCGCGTGGCTCCCCTCCCGGCCACTACTTGCCCCGGGGACCCCATCCCCCGGGGCTGGCCCTCTCGTTGGGGACTGTGGGGGTCCCCAATCCCCCACAGTCCCGCCGGCTCCCCGCGTCCCTTGGGAGCCGGCATTGCTTTTCCACATGGGGAGCTGCTAAGATGCAGCTCCCCATGTGGAAAAGCAATCTGCTTTGGATATTGGAAGAGAGAGCAGGTTTCCCATAGCAAACTACAGTGTCCCGGGGGTAGGCACCCCGGGACACTGCAGGAGCCGGCCCTGGGGGTGGCGGTCCCCAGGGCCATCAAGGGCTCCAGGAGGGGGCCGCACGGCCCCCTCCCTACATCAGCACAGCCCCGGGGAGGTGGTGGTCCCTGGGGCTTCGGGGGTCCAAAACGGACCCCCATTTTAATTTGTTAGTGCCCCGGGGAGGTGGTGGTCCCCGGGGCGTGTGGGGGGGCTGGACCCCCCCCACACAGGTTGTTCAATTTAAAAAAAAAGCCCCGGGGAGGTGGTGGTCCCCGGGGCTGCGGGAGGGCTCAGAGCCCTCCCGCAACATTTTCAAAAAAGCCCCGGGGTGGCGGTCCCCGGGGCTTGGGGGCCCTTTGAGGCCCCCACACATAAAATTAACCCCCCACCATGCCCCCGGGACTTGGGCCACCCGGGGGCAAAATACAGTCCTTGTGGGACCCCTGAGCAAACCTAGGGGTCAGGGTGTTTCTACCCTGCCCCCTTTGTGCGCTTTGCGCACTTGTTTCTGTCCCTCGGTTCTACCGAGGGACAAAATGGCTGCCAACATTTCCTGAATCGGAATGTTGACAGCCAGCTGACAGCCAATTAACATGCAGCTCGTGATCGGGAGGGTGCGCGCAGGGTGCGCTGAGGGTACGCGGACCCTACTCGGCCATAGATATCACTATCTTTTTACTTTTGATTTTCTCAGCAACTACTGAACGGATTTACACCATTTAACAAAAGGGTTCTTTCTGAACCAAGAACTACCTCTTTGCCAAATTTGGTGTAATTCCGTTCAGCAGTTCGAGCTGTAGCCGTGTCTAAAGTTTCCTATGGAAAATTGCATGGGGAAAACGCGTTTTGGGACCCCCTTTTTTCTCGGCCCCCGCTTGACGAATCCCCCGAGACTTTCAGGGTAGGAGCGGACCGGAGCGGGCCACAAAGTTTGAAAATTTTGCGAAGATACGTCAACCGGCAAGAGAGTTATTTCAAATAGAATGTCGCGGATTTCCTATGGATAATAGGTTGTAACTATAACTATCTACTGGCGACCGCCAGTAGATAATATATATATATATATATATATATATATTCCTCATGATTAGAGCAAGGGAAAAAAGTGTTCCCTTAAAAAGTACCCAACTCATCATGGAATTGCCTCTAAAACACAAGCAAAGCAGGTTCCCCACACAAGTTAAAAAACTTAACAGGTTTTGCCAGTGAATGGTACGCACATACTAAAGCACATGTATTTCCTTGGCCAAAGGATGGAATGTTTGACACTAACGCAATCAAACACAAAAGAACACACATATGGACCAAATACACAGGACAGAAGTAGGTCAGGAGAGAGGCACTACTAGAGCTGTGGGCCATTTTCAAGGAGGCCCAGTACACGGGTTTCCAGAAGTTCGACCCACCTTATCCGTCACATTTAGCCCTTCGAAACCAAGTGGCGCAAAGAACGCACACACTAACTGGTTCAGGCAAACACACTCGAGCAACAGGGAGATTCATAGTGGTTCTGGACAGTGATACAACTAGCGGGGTGATGAAGGGGTCCCAGTCCTCATCGATCCAATGCAAAGGTGGGAATAGCCAGACCAAAACATGTAACAATTATATGTTGACCCCAAGGGAGATAGTAGTGAGGAAGGAAGGAGAGATCTTTGCACACCCATTCTGTGACTTACTAACTGACTGGACTAAGGAGGGGAACCAATTTGATCGGTCGTGGCCCAGGGGAGGGTCATTTGAGCCAGAGGACATGGCAGAGGATTGCATTAGATACGTGAGGGGAAATCCCAACTGGAACTTCCCCTACATGCAGCAATGACTCACAAGGTGGGAGAAAAGGCAAGTCAAGGAAAGAAGGGAACAGAAAGAAAGCAGGAAGATATTGGGATGGAAGCAGGAAGGCCCCATGGAATCTCTGAGCTGGGAGCAGGCTGTCCTTATCAGAACACCTGTGGCTGCAATGGCACAGAAGGCAGCAGCATCAATGAGGATACCTCTGCAGAGGTTCAGGACGTATAAAGCACATAGTAGCAGGATTCGAGGAAGTAGTATAGAAGACTCTCCGAGACAGCACCTGGTCACAATCCCCCCTTCGCACCCAGAACTAGACAAACCATGGGGACAGCACTAGTCAATCCTGAGTCCAGTGGCTAACACACATACCTGGACTCTCACGTGCCCAAGCTGTCAGTGACCCGATGGTCTGAGGAAGAACCCACTGTAACAGTGTTGATAAATAACACACCCTACAGCTTCCTAATTGACACAGGGGCAACAAAGTCATGTCTAAAGGAAGGGATCATCCCCCAAGTCAAAGACTCCATGGGCATGCAAGGTCTCTAGCGCATGGTTATGAGGGTCCCCTTCACAAAACCCTTGGATATAGATGTGCGGGAAGCCGCATAAAGGGACAGTTGCTATATCATCCCTCATCCCCAACTAATCTTTTAGGAAGAGAATTAATGGCCAAACTAAGCATGACCATTCATTTCTCAAAAGAAGGGGCAATGACCTGCTCGACCCCTGGGGTCTCCCCAATAAGACTCATGCCTTTACCCACCCACATTGGAAAGACGGGCCACTAAGAGCGGTACCCACCACCAGACGGCCTTCACCAGCACCGTCCTCACAATTATTGCTAATGCACTGGAATTATTGGGGCGGAAACTACAGCAGCCCAGCAGATTTATGTTCCGCTGGGAGGTCACCATGGCTTGGAACGCCAAGAGGATGCACTGCTATGCTTGAAGGCCATTGAAATATGGCCCAAATATGAGGTCCTGTTGGCCACCGATCAAGCAAGCACAATGTGGGCTTGCGTCATTTTCTCCACACATGGCCTAAGCATACGGTAGGTAACATATGAGCAGCTATTCAGTGAGTGTCCAGGGGCCTCGATTATCTTTGCTGATTCAATTAAGGTTACAGTGGAACTGCGAAGTGGGGCTCTGCTGTCCATGGCAGTACTAACAACCTGGCTGGAGCAAGACTTGTCAGCAGTGCCACCGCAGTTATGGACGAGGGGGCCTTATCATGTGGGGCTCATCAATACCACCGAACCAGTAAGGATAACATTGCAGGAAAGGGCTCTTCGCTCCAAGTGCACCAGTACTCGCTCTCCAAGGACGCTGACGAGGGTATAACACCCACAATACAAGCACTGATTGGTCAAGGAGTCCTCTGGTTAAAAAAAGTAAAGGGGGGACCTGCCGCCTGGTACAGGACTTGCGCCCCCTCAATGACATTGTGGTCCCTGAATTCCCTGTAGTACCAGACTTCTCCATCATACTAACAAACAAATCCGCAAACGCCAGCTATTTTCCCTTGATAAACATACAGCAAAAGACAACATGGTAGCAGAACTCCAGAACAACTGGTTTATCCCCAACCTTGGCAAAACTGTGACAATACATTTAAATGGGCACATGGTCTGCCAATGATATTCGCCCAGACCTACACTCAATGTTGTGTCATCAGCTATCCCAAGACCAACAGGGTCTTTCAAGGTGTTACACATCAACGTTATTGACACGTTCTATCGATGTGCTAACTACCCATACCTGATTGTAGTAGTCTGCTCATACTCTAGGTGGCTAAGCCGGTCCTTGCTGCACTGCGACACCAAGGCAGGGCGATGTTCCTTGTCAGAGAAGTGATACCCAGAAGTGGGGTACCAGACGTCATCCGGTCAGACAAAGAAAGCACAGGAACCCCGAAGGAAAATGATTGACGATGGCACATGCAATAATGCACTATTTTCTGAACTAACCAATGAACGTAGCTCTTATTCAACAGGTCGGCAATCGAACATCCAAGTGCACCATCTTTTCAGTGGCCACATCAACACCCCAACGACATCTACAATGAGCGAATTAAGAACTATGAATGGTACTGTGAACTTTTTGTTTCGAACTTTTAAGCCAATAAAGCCCCAATCATCAGAGGACTACAGACACCTCCCCTGGATTCATCTCACGACCTGCAATGTTCAATAAGTTATGCATTGTTGCACTTCTATCTACCCTCTGTTTACTATGGGTGTTGCCACATCCATTCCTCACCAAAGAACTGCCTAGCCAAATGGAGTCCACCCAGAAGCTATCACCGCGCCTGCGTCGTGACCTCTCCCATATCACTTATAATTACACTGAACCCAACACTAGCATCTCACATGGACTACACAGCCCCCTCTTACACAACACATGGTATCAGCACATGACCGCCATGGGCTCTAAGACATCAGCTAGGTCCTGTTATGTCTGTTCGCTGATACCGCATTCAGTAGGTGCTGACAGGCTTTACTTGCCTAAGTGGTGGCCCCGAAAAAGCAAAATGCCTTCACCACCTATACCTATGTAAGATTAAGGCCAAAATACAACCCAACAAGGTAGAACCCTTTAGAGTGGTAGAGAATCTGACCTGATAAGAGGACTATCCAACAACATTGTACCTTTTCACCTAGCCTAGCAACATTCAAACTGAGTTAGATAGGTTGTGCAGGTGGGGTGCCATAGGGGAGGATATTGTTTGGCCCCGAGATTTCCCAGAGCAGATATTCTTAGAGGTAGCAAAAACACCAAACCAGTGCACAAGCAGGTCCACCCCTGCTTCCATCTGCGGTCCCAGGGTGGCCCTTAGCATATATGGGCAGTATTCTTTAATAGCAAATAGATCCAAGACATGGAATTCTAGTGTAGGGCCATCCATCTTGATGATACAAAGGTAAATGAGTCTTGTAAGGGAGGGTTGTACAACAACTTAGATACCCCATTTCAGGAAATCTGGGATACAGAGGTGGGTGGATATACTTGGCTAGAAGGAAAAGGGCAAACCTTAATTGTAGAGAAAATTATAGTATATTCCTCGTGTTTCAGAGGTAAAGGAACAATATCACTGGGCATGAATGAAAACTGTGGCCCACTCCTGCATATTCTGAACATGCAATGGGGCATTTCCATGCTGATTGATATCTTTTGGCAGTGTAGCAAGTTTGCCTACACTCAGCTCGTCCCTGGATGGTGTGGCCGCTGCTCCCTCGACACCATACACAACCCGACACTGGTCATTCCCGGAGAAAAACTGTTGCATTTGTCGCAACACCCGCTAAAGAAGAAAACAACTCTGTGGCTCATAAAAAAAGAATTGCTGATTACTTTGTCAAGGCTCAGTACAAGGACATTCTGGTAGAATTCAGACTGTTCTCTGATGCACAAGTGTCCGCGGGAGGGTCCCTACCCTTCTTCAGCTTACAAACAATAGTGAATTCCTGCAGGTTGCTGATAACCAAGTGGGAAATGCTCAAGATGATGAACAGCACTAAACTCTACCTTAATTTGATCAAGGAAGAACTGAGAGCCATCCGCCTCACGGTGATGCAAAATCGATATGTGTTGGACTTAATGACCGCAATGGAGAGAGGGGTATGTTCCAAGATCGGTGCATCCTGTTGCACCTTTATTCCAGGAAATGACCTGGACAATGGGACTCTGACTCTTGCCATCCAAGCACTGTACTGCTTACAAGGAGACATGTGTGAGCAGGGAGGTGCCCCTGACCAGGAATGGTTTTTGGTCTGGTTTTCCTGGCTCCCCTGGTGACTGTCCAGACTGTGCATGTCACTGCTGCCTTATTTCTTATTGCTATTGTTTTTGTGTGGTTCCTGCAATTGAGTGTTTCCTGCTGTAAAAAGGCAGTCCTCAAATTGGGTAGAATGCAAGTAACTAGGTAAATACTAATAGTCAAAACTGAAGAAGAACAAATCCCCAATAATGTCACCATCATGAAGTATGGGTTAGATAATGTAGTTGAGCATTCAACTGGAGGGGGGAATGTTAATATTGATAAAATGTATGCCAATGTTTATAATGATACATTCCCCCTCCCCCAGCGCCTTGAGACCCTTACGGGTGAGTAGCGCGCTTTAAAAACCCCTGATTGATTGATTGATTGATTGAGGAACAAAATTGCATCTCTATTATTGAATTCACCAATAACAAACTCTTCATCAACCTCAACTCAGAAGTACATGGTATGGCTATATATATATGTGTGTGTGTGTGTGTGTATATATATATATATATATATATATATATATATATATATATATATATATATATCAACAGCGTTCCTGCCCTCCTAAATCATTAACAGAGCCTCCAGGCACGAACCTCTTTGAGCCTCCAAAGCAAATCCAAACAACTCGAAATGTTGCGGTGAGCAGTGCAAAATTTATTTTCCATTTCCAATTACATTCAGGAATGATCGAGCATAGTGCCCGCCATTGACGCATTTCGCTCGCACACGCGAGCTTGATCACATGATGCGCTGTAAGGTAGGGAACAATAAATACAAAAAATTTGCACTAATGACTCATATATATATGTTCACCAAACAACTGAAAGCTTCAAGGACGCACTCTGGAACCTACTGTAGGAAAAGTTACATGCTTTAACAACGTGAATAATAAAACGGAACCCACTGAGGGTATGATTTAGCTCTAATTTGGACCACAAATCCCAGCATGCAGCAATGAGAATCACGCACTTAGCGAGGCCCACTGGGGGCAACTATAAATGACAGCATGCAGTTAATTAGTCAATTAGAGCCTTCCGCTGAACATTCACTTTTGAAGCTGCCTATGAGTAAGAGGCTGGAGCCTCGAAACGAGTCAGGCGTAATGATTTTATACTGGATTGCGGATGCTGGTTTTTCCTTGTAATAATAAACCGTATGGTTTTTCATTTATTGTTGAGTGCGTCCTTGAAGCTTTCGGGCGTTTGGTGAACATAAATTGACACGGCTGCCCTGCCATAGAGGACTGCGCCATCTCAAGAATGCAGAGAGGCTGTGGGTTGGAACTGAATCCATCCTTGGTATGCAGCACAGCGAATGAGAGAAAAATATGAACCAGCGCTGCACTCTGGAACCTACTGGAGGAAAAGTAACATGCTTTAACAACGTGAATAATAAAACGGAACCCACTGAGGGTATGATTTAGCTCTAATTTGGACCACAAGTCCCAGCATGCAGCAATGAGAATCACGCACTTAGCGAGGCCCACTGGGGGCAAGTATAAATGACAGCATGCAGTTAATTAGTCAATTTGAGCCTTTCGCTGAACATTCACTTTTGAAGCTGCCTATGAGTAAGAGGCTGGAGCCTCGAAACGCATCAGGCGTAATGATTTTATTCTGGATTGCGGATGCTGGTTTTTCCTTGTAATAATAAACCGTATGGTTTTTCATTTGTTGTCGAGTGCGTCCTTGAAGCTTTCGGGCGTTTGGTGAACATATATATATGGATCTTGAATGTATTAGTCAAGCATATTTTGCACAAACACTATTTGGCACTTTCACCTAGCCAAGGGCACTTTGTTATTGGCCTAGGTGAAATAACAACTCTTTTTGAATCTGTTTTAAAGTGTGTATGATTTTTATATGCATTTTTTTGAAACGTATTTAATTGCGGGGTTTGCACATAAATATTAACAATGTATGCTCTGGTTAATGTTATATTGCATTCGCAACTATACTTTTTCCATGTCTATTATGAGCTCATGGTCACATAGTTACTGCACTGTCACTTTAAAAATGTACGATCACTCCTAATGGCGTCATGTGATCAAGGCCTTTCTGAGGCCGAAACGCGTCATGGCAGCAGTGCGTGGTTGAAGAAAATAAACTCTTTGCACTGAATTTGGGTCCGTACCGTCCTTTCTACGAGTTGGATTTTGTGGCGGATTGCGTGTGCATATATATATATATATATATATATCCAAAAAACCTCCTCCAAGTTGAAAAGGCAGAGGCCACACAGGGGAATCCTTAAGAAGCTCTTTATTGGTCCAACAGGGCATAATGCATTTCGGCGTAGAGTGTGCCTTCATCAGACGCCCTTCTCACTCGGAAATCACCAACACCCTCCTTTTGTGCTGCTGCGATCCTCCCCCTGAGTGGGGAAGTCAGCTGGCTCCTCCTTGCAGATTGCTCACAGCTGCAGTCCGATGTCTTGAGACTGCAGCCCCCAGAATGCATCTTGGTGGTGAGTACCAAATGCGGAGTCCGTGCTCAATGAGCGCTGGAATATCGGGCAAAAGGGGGGGTCTTAAGTTGTTGAAGGTGAGTCCAGGGTCCACAGGCTTCCTCGGGTCCCCATAAATATATATATATATATATGAAACCAGGATCCCAAAGAACGACCGCGGTGGGCCAAACAAGGGCACAGACTCCAGTTGAAGATACAATAAAGAGAATTTATTGTCTTAGCATGTCAGGATGACTCGTTTCGACCACAAGCCTGTGGTCTTGATCACATAGTGCGCTAACGTGAGAGGCATACAATTTATAGTGACATGAGTGACTTTACTATGTTCATAGTGACAAGGCAGAAAATGTTACACTTTTGCAGCATGTAGTAAAACATCTTGTCATACAGTGATGACTAGGCGCAGCAATGACAAGCAGTTTTGGTAGCAGGCATAGAGAAAAGACTACCCCTCTATATGTAGGTGTAGATGGCCATATGTTCTGTAACATCAGTTGTGTGTGGCAGACTAGAAGGTAAGCTCGTGTAATGGCGGTGCTTGCTGCATTGTAAAAGATAAAAAAAATGCTAAATAAATGTAAGAATTGGGTTTGAAGTCTCCCAAATTATGTCTGATGGAAAACAAAATTAAACGGTATTCCTCATTAATCGTGGGTGTGTGAATACACCCTAGAAACCATGAATGCCATGTGGCACAATTAAATGTGGGAGGAATCCGGTGTACCATCGTAACTAGGAGGGGAACAGTGTATAAAACCCATTCATGTTAGTAAAAGCGTGTGGAAGCCAATGCCAAAGTCTCTGTATCTGTCAGCGCGCAACTAATGCGGTTGTATGTTGTAAGCTTAGTGCTGGTGCGGACGAAGGGCCTAGATGTTGCTGGAGTTTAATCTTAACATGTTGAGGGCTGAGCCTGATGTATGGAAATCGAGTCAACTGCCAAAAAATATGTCAAATAAGTGAAAAAATGCTATACAGTGCAGTCACTTATGGGTAAAGTTAAAAATGAGTGCATAATAGTGGGAAAACTTAGTGTTGGTGCCTTGAGATGTGGTGAAGACAAAAATCCAAACAGTCGCTAAAGGAATAGGCGTGATTGGAGCAGAATAGTTAAAAACTGTGTTTGTAGTGGATTAAAAACTGGACATCTAACTTAAAGTCAGCCGACTTCTAAAAAATGTCATATTGGCGAAATTCTCAGAGCGCAAGACTGGAGTGAATATTGTAGAAGGACACTATAAGAAGTTATAAAAAGTTATAAAGGTCTGATGTTTAATCCTGCCGGGACCTTAGTGTTGAGTTCTATTATGTATTTCGACTCCAGTTGTCTCAACAATTTCTCTCTGTTGCCACCCCGTCTGAGTGGCGGAATGCTATCAATGACGCAGTATTTAAGGTGGTCTAAGTTGTTCTGGTGTGTCTCTTTGAAGTGCCTGGCGACAGGGTATGTCGGGTCACTGTTGACAATGGCTCTGATGTGTTGCAAAATCCGTAGGTGCACTTAGAGCTTAGTGCTCCCTACATATTTTAGTCCGCACCTGCAAGTAAGAATGTACACTGCGATTTCTGTTCTGCATGTGAGTTTCTGTTGTATCATTATGGGTTTGCTTCTGAATTCTGCCGAGATTTGGGTGGTGTTAACTCCAAATCTGCAGGCCCTGCAACTGCTGCATTTACGAAAACCTTTAACATTAGTTAACCAATTTGTGGTATTGGTTATTTCAGGGCTGTTTCTGACTATAGTGTCATGCATGGACCAGGCTCTCCTGTAGGTGATGTCAGGCCTAGGGGCAACTATGGGTCCTAGTGTGGAGTCTGTTTTGATAATGCCCCAGTGTTTGTTGAAAATGGATTTAAGTGCTCTTGACTCAGTGTTGTGAGTCATGATGAGGCGTGTAGTTACATATCCCTTAGTGGCCAGGTCCGCTTGAGTGTCTGTATCAACAGTGTTCTCTGCAGATGTGTTCTGTAGTAACAGCTCTCTGGGAAATGAATTGGCTTTGGTGATTGCAGCAGTGATAGTTTTATCAGTGTAACCCCTGGCTTTGAATCTCAATTCAGACTCCAATTGGCATTTGGCTAAGTCTGTGGGATTGCTGCAGATTCTGCGCAAGCGCAGCATTTCTCCATATGGAATGCTAGCTATAAGATGTTTTGGGTGAAAACTGGTGGCGTGAAGGGTAAAATTACCTGCAGTAATTTTTCTATGGAGGGTGGACTGTAGTGTGTTGTCTGAAACATAAATGTTTACATCTAAAAATTCTACAGTGTCAGTGCTGATGGTGGCATTGAACTCCAAATTTAAATCATTACAGTTGATATCATTGATAAATGATTTAGCACTGTCCATAGAACCCCTCCATACCACAAAAACATCGTCTATGTAACGTAGCCAGCAAAGAATGTTGTTGGACCAGGCTTCAGAGTGCGTGACCTGGAGGACCCGCTCCACCCACCAGCCCACATGAAGGCAGGCGTAGCTGGGGGAAAAGCAGGCCCCCATAGCCACACCCCTGAGCTGCTGGTATATCTTGTTGTTAAACATAAAATAGTTATTCTGTAGGCACCACTCAATAAGAAACATGATGAGCTCATTATGTTTATAACAGTGGATAGGTCGTTTGGTCAAAAATTCACGGCATGCATTCAGTCCATCAGGGTGAAGGATGCTCGTGTAGAGCGAAATTATGTCGAGGGACATCAGGATACAGTCTGGTGACCACGGAATGTTTTTAATTTTAAGCAGGAAATCGCTAGTGTCTCTCAAGTATGTAGGTAGTTTGGTGACGTGCTCTTGTAAGAAATAATCCACATATTTCGATATGTTTTCGCAAAGGCTTTTGCGTGCCAATATAATAGGCCTGCCAGGTACTGGCGATGTTTCCTTGTGTACTTTAGGCAGGAAGTACAAAATTGGTAATACAGGAAATTCATTGTTCAGAAATTTGAACTCATCTTTGCTGAGAGCGCCTTGAGTCCTGTAATTGTTCAAGCATCTTTTGAGTTCTTTGCCACTAGCGATCACTTCCTTCATGTTGGTAGGCCTGTAACATGTGTCATCATTCAGGTGTCTGTGGGCTTCTTCCATGTACATGTCTTTAGGCCATAGGACGATGTTACCTCCTTTGTCTGATTTGTTGATGATTATATCAGTTCTGGCTTTGAGTTTACTCATGAGGTCCATATATTGTTTGTATTTGAAATTCTTTTGCTTTTTGCACGGATTCTTCGTTTGTGCAAATTCTTGACTTCTTCCACAATGACATCATTGTAAATGTCAATGGCATCTCTAGGCATGGAGGGAGTGAAAGTGGATGGTGGCTTGAACGGACTCCTGATGGAGGCCGGTGTGTCAATGCCAGCGTTATGTAATAGTACTTGCGTAGAGGGATCGTCATTTGGAGATTCTAGCTCAGACATAGTTCTGATGATGGCAATGTCTGAAACTGCAAGAGTATCTGGCATATGAACCCCCACACTGCTTTTGGAAGGTAGGTATGTGTTGCCATGTTTTTGTTTGAAAAATTTGAGGAGTTTAAGTTTCCGAATAAAATTAAAAATGTCATTTCGAGTGGTATATATATATATCGTTGTACGATTTTAATGCCAAGCACCACTGTTTGGAGTAGTGGTGTTTGCCATTAAAATCAAACAACAAATCTACTGAGTGCGGCGTTTTTCTTCAAAATACTGAAAAAGTGTGGGGCTCTATGGTTCACCGTATCGCCAGCACCCGCAGCAGAGCGCGCCAGGCCTGAACCAATTTGCGCGATCTCCTAAAAAAAAACAAAGAATTTGAATGGGAGGAGAAACACAACAAAATGGTCGACACAGTGAAGGAACAAATTCTTGATTCGCCAGCTTTAGGATCCTTCGACCCCAGAAAAAAAACAATGCTAACTACTGACCCGTCCAATAAAGGGTTAGGAGCGACGCTGTCTCAAAGAGGAGAGGATGGGGAAACTATAATAGCGTTTGCTTCCCGGTCCCTCAGTCCCTCAGAACGTAACTACTCGGTCATCGAGAGGGAAGCGTTAGCATGCTTCTGGGCTGTGAATCATTCTAAGTTTTTCTTGTGGGGAATAAAATTCATTATACGCACAGATCACAAGCCATTAACATTCATGTTCTCGTCCAAAAATACCCAAAACAAATCTCCACGCATAACCAAATGGGTGCTGGGTTTGGAAAACTACTGCTTCAGGGTGGAATACCTACCTGGTCCAGAAAACATGGTCGCGGACTACCTGTCGAGGTCCCCCCTCGACGTCAGTCATTGTGAGGACCAATTAGACATTCCCATTTTAGCCATGCACCTCCCCTCACTAACCAAAGAAGAATGGGAAGAGAGTGTGCTGAAAGACAAGGACATGAGTGTTCTCAAAGACTTTATCGTCAATGGATGGCCTGAGATTTTTGGGACGTAAGATACAAATTGACCCTCATGGCAGGTAGAATACATCGCAATGGGAAGGTAGTTCCACCCAAGGATCTCAGGAACAAAATAATTGACCTAGCCCATGAAGGACACTTAGGCAGGAGCCTCACGATAAACAAAGTCAGAAGTTGCTTTTGGTTCCCAAAGATGGATTCGATGGTGGAGCTTAAGGTCAAAGAATGCACCAGCTGTGCTAAAAGTGACAAAAGTAAAATCTTACGGAAAGCTCCCCTATCGCCAGTTGAAGTTCCAGAGGTACCATGGACAAAGCTCGCCATGGACATAATTGGTCCCATGGATGTTCTTGGTCCCCAAAAGAGGTTCATGTTTGTCCTCATAGACTACACCTCCCGCTGGGTTAACTTCAAGTTCAAGTACAACAAACAACCTCATCTCCTTCTTGAAAGGTGTATTTGTCTATGAAGGCATACCAGCAACCTTGGTAACAGACAACGGGGTGCAGTTCACTTCGGAGACGATGAGGGAATTCCTGGAAGAGTTAAATATAAAGAATGAGAAAACTGCACTCTATTGTCCTACAGCCAACTGACTGGTAGAGAGGGCTAATCGCATGGTGAAAGATCACATCCAACTGGCCATCACCAATGGACTCAAAGTCGAAGACTCTCTAAGAGAATGTATTTGGGCATACCACACCACACCCAACCTTATCACTGGTGTTTCACCCTTCGTGACCCTAAGAGGGAGGGAACCCAGCACTAAGATGAATCCCCGCTGGTTGGAGGGTGGTAGAAGGGTAGTGCCTGATCAAGAACAGAGTAATTTAAAAATCCAACAACACCAACAAAAGTACAAGAATTGGTATGACCAGAAACACGGAGTCAAAGACCATGACTACAAGGTTGATACTCCAGTAGTAGTAAGGAAACCCACTCACGTACAACCTGGTTTAAGTAAGTACCAACCTCCTCTACGAGTGGAAAAGGCTGGCAAGAATGTGGTCCGCCTGGAAAATGGAGAGACATGGAGCGGTGATAGACTTGTTGACATATCCTAGACATTTAGTTTCCCCTATGTAAGGAGATGTGTTGTAATCTTCCTGGTTATACGTTTACCCTTTCTCTCCCTCATGATACATTCCTCCTTACTCTGCCTCTCCTCATGGTACTTTCCTCCTCCCCCTTCCCCCTGTTCCCCTTGGAACATTCCACTAGAGTTCAGGTTAGAATGTTGGCAATTGAGAGTGAGGAGAGTGGATGATCAGAATAAAGAAGCTTACATCTTACCTGCTGTCAAGCCTTCTTGTTTCTTCAAGTTTTCTACAATATATATATATATATATATATATATATATATATATATATATATATCCAAAACAACTGCCTTATTTCCCTTCCACTCCTTGTTGGCAAAAGCAGGCACGGACCACAAGATGAGTGCTTCAATTATTTATTCAGCATCGGCCATAACGCGTTTCGGTCCAGCCGGACCTTGATCACATGACAACGCTTATGCTTTTTTTCCACCCTTTTAAAGTGACTTGTGCCTAGCCATTGGACAATTAGAATAGACATAAAAAACATACTATATAGGATACATTTCATTCAATAATGCACCAAGTAAAAACTGAAAAAAACCTCCATAGTTTAAAATTGCTTATTCAGGTAGTGAAATACTTTGTTAAATACAAATATAGCTTGATCATAAAAATCTAGAAATTAATTTATGTACATGAAATATATAAATAGTATCAAATGTAAAATACCATAAAAACATATTCATTTCATGACATCAATTTTAAATAAATACAAAAATAAATATTCATTTAAAATTTGTAGTAAAAAGGGCCTGACATAATTCAAAACAATTTCATTTTTACAGTCAAAAATCCTAGCTTAAATGCTGGGTTTACATAGTGTGGTAATGTCTTAAATCCTTTTAGTGTGTTTATATCTTGTCTTGGGCTTCCCCAGATTTCGACTATTCAAAATCATTGGCCTATTTGTTTAAAGTGCATGTGCTACATAATATATCAAAATCCCCTTCACCAAAATCAATACTTTAAAACCATGGTTATTCGATTTTTCCACTATTCTTTTTGGGTGTTAAATATAAAAAACCACTATACCTGTGGTTAAGGATGGTCAGGCGGCCTACTGTATTCTTTTAAATACTGATTTCAATTCGATTTGATGTACTCCTCAAATTTTCTTAAAATAAGCTATGATGCGGTTAAACCTTGGGATTTGATTTCACAGTTAGTTATAAGAAACCTGGCAAAGAAAGACCGTATTTGTTTAAAGGCATGTGTAGAGGTCTTCGGTCGTGTTGAGACCTCCCGGGGCTTTACTATTGAGGTTAAGTATATACCTTGTTTCTAGCTTTCTAAGTTGCCCTTCTCTATCTCCACCTCTTCTGTTCATGGGGATGGAGTCAATCAAATAATAAGAGAGGTCCCTTAGGTTGCTTTGGTGCACGTCCCTGAAATGCCTTGCAACTGGATACGTTTGATCATTATTATTAATCGCTCTAATATGTTGCAGAATTCTTTTGTGCGCGGGAAGTTTTGCGCTACCTACATATTTAAGATTGCAAGAGCACTCTAAAATATAAATGGCATATTCTGCTTTGCAATTCAGTGGTTTATTGATGTTAAAATCTCTATCACTGAACGCCAGCTTATATGTTTTCATATTTATGCCATATTGGCATGCCTTGCAGTTTTTGCATTTCGTAAATCCATTTTGCAGCCACCATTTTCTCTGTTCTTTTATTTCGGGACTACTGCTGACTAGGCTATTGTGCATTGAAGGTGCTCTCCTGTAAGTCACTCCTATATATGGTGGTAGTGTGTCACCTATTACTGGGTCACTCCTCACGATTTGCCAATTGCGTTGCATGATGTTTTTAATTTCTCTATGTTGGGCATTGTAAGCTAGTATTAACCTAACTTCAGGTTCCTGTGACTGAGTAATATTTTCACCGCTCTTTTTTGTTTGTAATAGCAGAGATCTATCTTTCATGTTGGATTTGGTTATGTATATAATATATATATATATATATATATATATATATATATATATATATATATATATATATATATATATATATATATATATATATATATACTATGTATATATACCCCATTCAAATCTCAGACTCCAAATCGTCAAGAGGTCAGGCAGGCAGGAAAAAGAAGGCACAACCAAAAATCAGGTTCTTCAGGTACGCTTTTTTCTTTTCTTTTTTTTTTCTCAGCCACAGTGCATCGTACTAACAAAACAAACACAGGCCTACGCGTTTTGGACGAAGCCTTCTACTGGGTCATAGAATGATATACTATAGAGTGTCTATTTAAAAGGTCATTGCCCTACTTTGCCTCAACCCTCAATTGAAAATAACAATTGTTCAGATCGGCAAGTGCAATTTCCTTAAATAGTACACATTAAGGGGCCGATTACGATGTGGCTCGGAAGGCTTCAAACGACGGTCGGAGCCATCCGAGCCGCATCATAATTGGCTGCTCGGTTTCCTTTCCATCTGCCTCATTACGATGGAGGTGGTCGGAAAGGAAACCAGCCGGTCATTTCAGACGGCTTCTGACGAGCTCGGAGAGCCCGTCCGCCAGTCGAGAAATGCAGCAAGTAATCTCATGGGCGGGACTTTCCACCCTTGAGATTACGATGATGGATTCCGACATGGTTTCCACGCCGGCCTGTCTGACATGGAAACCATGTCGGAAAGCAGCTTCGGGGGCCCCCAGCAGGGTCCCCTTGGGTGCAAGGCCTCCACTTGGAGACCGAGGGGGCACCTACGGTGCCGCCCAGTTGATCCCTGCACCTTGTAACAGGCACCTTGAGGTGCCTTCCACAGGGTGCAGGGTTGAATCATACCTCCCATTTTACTATGGGCGCATGCATAACAGCGGGTTTATGGCCGGAATGCATGCTCCCATAGTAAAATATAGGAATGCGACCGAACAGTGTTGGGTTGCATCCTAATGGGGCGGTCGGGACCTTTGTCTGGTGTCGCTCGGTCCCATGACCGATGCGGTGTCGGGCAGAAGAGATTCCGCCCGACTTTGTAATAACCCCTAATTCTTATAAATATAAAAATTATAATTATAGTTTAGAGTGCTTTTTATATCACATATCTTTCATGTAGATTAAAATTGTACAATACAAAATGTGACATTTCGGTGGGAAGAGAAATTTCAAAAACAGTTTTTTTGATTATTTAAAAGAATAAAAATTCACTGTAAAGTTCAATCATTTCTTATTATTTGTAAATTCTCCTCTAATACGTCTCCACCAATGTGGAAACTCCAATCCCCAAAATGTCACATGAGCTTCTTTGATGTCAAGTATATTGAATTTACATAGTTCTAGTTTAGTTATTCTAGATCCTATGGTATTCAAACACTTGTATCATACTAGATATCTTCTAAAGTTTCTCTAGACTGAAATCAATGTTATGTATTCCACATTCCTTTCTCAAGGAGGGATCAAAAAAGCGATATAACCTCTTAAAGTGCAAGAAAATCCAGAGAAGTACAGAAAAAGTACTCTAATGTTTGCCGAAGAATTCGCACATTCTTTTTAACTCCTATTTGTCTGACTTTAACTCTTTCATGAATATTGATCTCAACTTAATGAAAAGTACAGCATAGAAACCTGCTCTTCTCAATGATATTACAGCACAAACCCCAAAAAGTGTTTATGAGGAAAGTACTCATTCCTAAAATGCAATAAGTAAGCATCATTGTAGTGGAAGTTCAAGTCAAATCTAAAGTGCATTTATCCAAAACTCCATGAGCAAATCACATCCTCAAGCAAGATGTTACTTGTGTCAAGAAAGTACAGAAAAGTACAGAAAAAGTGCAGAGAAATGCAAAAAGTTTGCCAAAGAATTCACATATTCTTTTTAGCTCCTACATGTCTGACTTTGATTCTTTCATGAACATTGATCTCGATTTGATCAAAAAGTGTAGTATAGAAACCTGCTCTTCTAGATAGATATTACAGTACATGGGTCAAAAAGTGCTTATGAGTGAAGTACTCCTTCATAAAGTGCAATCGGTAAACATGATTCTAGTGCAAATTCAAGTCAGAAACTGAAGAGCATTTGTCAAATACTCCATGGGTGAATCACATCTTAAGGCAAGGTGATACTTGTATCAAGAAGGTGCGATCTATAAATACATATAAAGCGCATTTCTAGGTCTCTTATGCTGTTCCTTGCATTACAGAATTCTTTACACAAGTAAAGCATAGACAAATGTAACAAAAAAAGCAGTCATCTTCCTCAAACAGTTTAAAAAACATACTGTCCATAAGAAATTATTTAGAAAGACACTATGTTAAGAAGCCAAGAAATACCCAGGGGTGGGGTGCCTTTCCTCTATATCTGTTTTGTCCAAGGGGTAAAAAATATATATAGTGTTAGCATAAATTATAAATGTACATGCAATTCAGTATCTGCATTTAAACCCCATGGAATTTCTGTCCCTAGAGTGATGATCCATCTTGATGCAGTTCTCCTCAATACCAATTCTCGATTTCCTCCTCTTGGCATAATCAGAATGTGTTGAATCCCATAATAACACAAGCCTTTCTGATCACCATTATGTTCCTCCCATATATGTTTGACTAGAGTGTATTAGTAATCTCTGTTGTTGATAGCTCTTAAATGTTGAAGAATGTGCAGTTTCAATTTGTTCATTGTGCTACCTAGATATTTCTTTCCATATCCACGTTCTATAACATATATCACATGGGAGGTCTCACATGATATCAGCTCCTTAATTTTCTTTTTTGTACCATCGAATGATTCAAAATCTTTCCTATTTCATCAGATTTGGCAGGCTTTACATTTCTGACATTTATAAAGACCTGTTCTTTTAAGCCACGTACTTTCCGTTTTTACCTGAGGTGAGAAGTAATTTTGTGTTAATAAATCCCCAAGAGAAGAAACTTTCCTATACGTTAATCTTGGTTGTTCTGTTAAGAAATCTTTTAGTTCTTTATCTGTTTTTAAAATACTCCAGTTCTCTCCTAGCGATTTTTTTATTTCCTTGTCTTAGAGGTTAAAATCCAAAACATATCTGATAACCTCTTCCTTGGAGTCACTCTTGGATGTTTTTGGTAATAATGGATTCGCTCTAATATATGTTTTCACTCTTTTCTTGGCACTTCAAGGACGGACATTGAGTATCCTTGCCTTTTGAATCATACAGTCATTTCATGTATTTGTGCAAAAAATTCCTTATCCTCCGAGCAGTTTCTCCTGGCTCTTAAAAATTCTCCATCCGGAACTCTCCACTTAAGAGCTTTAGGATGTTCACTATTTGCAAAAAGTATACTGTTGCAGATAGTGAGTTTGTGGTATAATTAAGTGAAATTTTTGTCTTTTTCAATATAACCCGAATGTCTAGATAATCAATCGACTCCTTGCTTATCTGAGAGGTAAACTGTAATTGCAGGGGATTTCAATTAAGAGAATCTAAAAAACATTTCAATGTATTTTTAGTTTTGGGGTGTTGGGTATTGCAGGTGATTAGGGTTAGTAGTGTATTAATAATATACAAATTGTTTGTATTTTTTTGATAATATTGTATTTTTTGTTGTTGTATTAATTGTTTTATATTTAATGGCCTCATGTTTTAATCAGATTTTCGTCATTTTTGTGTTTGGATGGGTAGTGCATTTTATTACATTTTTAAAATTGTATCTTTTTTAACTTTATAAATATGAAAATGTTTAATGGTCGGGTTGTTAGGTGGTTATTGAATTAATTATTTTTTAGGTGTATATTTATTTTAGTGTCTTTTTATCAACAAAATAAAGATTTTCTGCAACAAGTCTCTGAGCGTGGATGTCCAACTTTGGAGTAGAGTTTGGGCAGCACCTTTTGATATATATACATATATATCTTTGTATTTATAGTTAGGGTGACCATAAATAGGGATTTTTGGGATTTTTATCCCTTAATAACTTTGCACCCATTTGACGAATGCCCATAAAACTTTGCAGACCTGGTGCCCCGTTTCATTCTTGGAGTCCTAAAAGTTTCACAGTGTTTTCTCAAGGGGGTGCAAAGAAAAAAGGGAGGTCCCGAAACAGGCATAAAATCCAATGCATTTAACATAGACTTTTGTATTTCGCCTAGCGCAAACAACATCAGTCCAATTTTGATGTCATTTTGAAGGATTATATATTATGGTGCACTGATGATTCTGTGCTGACTGCATGTAAGTAGGGTAAGAATTTCATGAATTTTAAGTGTTTGTAATTTAAGTATATCTGTGGGCACTGTAGTACCACAGTACTCCCGAGCTATATATCAATGACAATTCATTAGCTGGTTGGCTAATGGCTCCCTTTACAAAATGTATAGGCATCCATCTTGTTTTCAGCTCGAGTTTCCCTGTGCTCTGCAATATGCCATTTAATGTAGGTTAGTATTAGGTTTAGTATTTTTCCCATACCTTTTAGTACCTTAGTAAAGCTGTAATAGGCAGGGAAAACTATTTAGGAGTTTATATATAATTTTTTAAAGTCGGGAGTACTGCAGGACTACTGCAGTACCGAAAAAAAGGAAATACCCTATAAACCACTGCATTTTATTAATATAATGTGCTAAAATGTTTTTTCCATTTTTGCATATTTAAATATGCACATAAAAGTGTACAGAATAGCATGGTCATTACTAAAAATGACCATGCTGGTTTAAAAAAATGCACTTCAGCGTACAGTGTTATAAAAATGTAAAAAATGTATTAAAAAATGGTAACCTTTGAAAAACGTTTGGAGTACCATAGTACTCCTGCACTAATCCGTAGTTTAAAAAAAAATAAGAAACTATAGTTATTTTGCCCTACCTATTATCACTTTACTAAAGTGGTAATAGTTCCGGCAAAAATACCAAACCTAATACTTACCTACATCGGAAGGCATAATGAACGGGGAAAGTGTACCTAAAAACAGCATGTCTGCCTTTACCTTTTGTAAAGCAAATGATGACATAATCAGCTAATGACGTGTGATCACTATATACGGTTGTAGTACCACGAAATACCCACACATTTCTCAAAAATACTGCAGAAACAAATTTTGCTAACTTTAAATACATCAAAACTTATAAAATAACTATATAACTTACCTGCATTACAAAAAATAAACATGTGCGCACCATATTATGTACTCCTGCTAAATTTAAACAAAATACAATTCCCGGCTTTCATGCAACACAAAATTTTAAAGTGTATGTTACATATATTTGATTTAAGTACGTTTAGGGACCTCCATTTTTATTTTACACTGTCGTTCAGCCAACCCACAAAACTTTTACTGCTTTCACAATTAAACCGGTGGAAGAAGTCTGCCAAAATATGCGGACATTCCTCAAATGGGTGCAAAGTTATTAAGGTATAAATTTATGCAAAATTCATAGGTTGATAAAATATACAATTTTCAAAAGAAAAACATTAACCTAATACTACTTCATTAAAGTGGTAATAGGTTGTTAACTATAATAAAACTTAACAATTACTATATAGAACCCAGAAGTTAGCAAAACCCTGACCACACAATAATGCAAAATTCTCATAAAAATGACATAGCTGATTTCTACCATTATTAAACATAGCCATCAACCAATCACATCAACAGTTCGAAACCCTGTGTACTGTGGTATACTGTGAACATTGCACGGTATACCATAGCACAATATATACCTACATTTTATACAAGGTATACGTTTACAAATAGTTACATTATTTACATAAACAGCCAGAAATTTAACATTTAGATTTATTTTTTAGATATAACATTCACATGTTTTCTCATAATATTATGGTACCTTTCATTTAATTACATACTCTACTTTACGCCACTCCAGTGTATTAGAGTTGACTTTATGCCACTGCATTCTACACTAGTTACAGTATGCCACTACACTTTATGACACTCCAGTATACGTCATTAAATTCTACGCTAATCTACTGTACGTTACTCTACTCTACTCCACCCAACTCCACTGTACGTTACTCCAGTCTACACTACTGTACTCTATGCTATTAAACTGTTCACCACTGTATTCTGGTAAACTTTCCTGTATGCCAGTCTACTGATCGATCCTACACTGTACTGCTCACAACTGTACGCTATTCCATTGTACACAGCTGCACTTTAAGCTATTCCACTATATGCTATTCCACTATACCCCACTTTATGGCACAGTACTGGAGTATACGCTATTCCACTGTACGCTACTCCACTCTACGGCACTCACTTCTGCTAAAATGGAGTATGCACCACTGCAGCGTACCACAGTCTATTGTATGCTACTTCACTTAACAAAACTACATTTTGCTCCACTCCACTAAACAGCACTTTAGTGTACATCACTAGACTCTACACTTCTACAATTAAGCCTATTGAATTATACGACACTGTACTATACGCTACTCCACTATATCCCACTCCAATGTAGCTCTCAAGACTTGACACCAGTAAACCCTAGGTTATTACAGTAAACACTACTTAATTTTATGCTATACCACTGTATGGCACTACACTTTAGGTTGCTCCAGTATATGCCATTGCACAGTTCCCTATTACACTGTACACCACTGTATTGTACACTATTCTGCTCTGCACCACTGCACTGTACAGCTTTCCAATATATGCCACCCCACTTTATGCAATTGTACTTTACAGCACTACACTGTACTACACTCTGCTTTATGTAAGCCAACTGTACACCACTCAACTGTATGCCACTCCTGTGTATGGCACTCTACTTTACCCCACTGGAGAGTGTGTGCTATTCCAGTTTATGCTACTACACTGTACCACATTCGACTGTATGCCACTCACTGTACTCTGTTTTAGTATACGATATTCCTATATATGCCCCAACGCCAGTAGCGGTCGGTGGTGGGAGTGCCGCCGGGCGCTGACGTGGGGCGGGGGAGGGGCAGGGTGAAGGGTAGTAAACTACGGATTACGGCCGATTACAGGTAAGTACACATATAAATAAATAAAACGAATTTCGTTTCTCGCGCTGCATCGCCAAATGCGATGCAGCACGCAACGAAATCGTTTTATTTATTTATATGTATACTTACCTGTAATCGGCCATAATCCGTAGTTTACTACCCCTTACCCTGACCCTCCCCCACCCCACGTCAGCGCCCAGCGGCACTCCCACCACCGACCGCTACTGCCCAACGCTATACAACACTCCTCTCTATAGCACTCCTCTGTACACCACTACAGTGTACACAAATCCACTCTACAATATTTACAGGACATAAATCCACTTTACCACACTCCACTTTATGCTTTCCCACTGTATACCACTGCACTGTATACCACTACACTCTATGCCACTGCAATATATGCCACTCTACTGTATTGGACTTCAGTGTATGCCACTCCGCTGTATGCAACTCTACTCTACACCCCTCCACTGTATGCCATTCCAGTGTACGGTCCTCCAGTGTACCTAATTCCACTTAATTCCGCTCCAGTAAACCAAAATATACTCTACCACAGTAAACTTTACAACACTATCCTCCACTATATTCTACCATGCTCCACTTAATAACACTTCACTCCACACCACTAAACTGTACCAATACTACACATTTGTTACTAACATTACGAAAACCATTGAAATTCACATTAAAAAAACTAAGGTTAAAGATAAGTTATAGTTAGGAAAACTTTCTTTATGTTTGGTGTACAAACCAAACTTAAATGACACAAGCATTGAAAATTCTAAAGCTATGGTAATATCTTTAATTTATCATATAAGCACCACTTTCAAAGTAATATGTCATACTTATAACTCACATTTATACTTATGCACCACATTGAAATTCAGATAACTTGCTCACCTCACTCGTCACACTACATTAAGTATAACTCACCACTGTATCATGCAATGTGTTCAGGAAAATCATGTAATTTCACAAGTCATAAGTGCTGTTATTACGGCAGTGATTTCACATACTCTAGTGTCTGTAATATGCAAGTGTATAGGTAATGGATGAAGAAGATGTGAGTTATAGTTAATGTAGTGTGGCAAGTGAGATGAGATGACTGTGTACGGAGATGCACGAGTTATCTAAATTTTAGGATGTACACTCCACTACACTATAGCTTACAAATATTTTACAAATGTAGTGTACTACAGTGTATTTTCTATTTTTAACATATTTAAATCTGCACAAAAAAGTCTAGGGAGTACTGCGGTAATACCTACAAATAATGCTAGCTGCTTAAAAAAGCTAAAGAAAATGTGCAGTTCACCCTAAACTGCAATAAAAATATATAGAAAATTATAAATACATTTATTTTCCTATTACCACTTTAATAAAGTGTTAATAGCAGGGAACAACAAAATAACGTACTACTTCCCTACATCTAGGACCCTAACCCAGAATGCAGTGAAACACAGATTGCAGATGCAGCCAAACTACATGGTTGCCTTTTACTTTTAGTAAACACAGACATTAGCCAATCACACACATACTGCCTTCTCATCCGCATGCACTGTGGTATACTGCAAACTTACCATGGTATACCAAGGCACAATATATAACTAAGGGGCTCTTTACGATAGTGGTAAATCTGCCACCGGCAGGCCATTCTCTGCCCGCCAAATTAGGATGGCGGGCGGTTTGCTGGCGGACGGGATGTCTGTCCGCCACGGGTCCAACAAAGGCAATCGTTATGATTGCCTGCCGGACCCGGAAAGCATACCTACAATGGTGGTGGTGCCTAGTGGACTCTGTCCGCCAAAATTAGGATGCTTCATCTCCGCCAGCCTTGAATGGCGGTTCATCCGCCATTCAAAGGCTGGTGGAGATTGACTTCGGGGGCCCATTGTGGGCCCCCCTTCAGCAGGGGCACTTTCCTTTGGCACTTGGGGGGCACCTATGGTACCCCGCTACATTTCCCTGCACCATGTGGCAGGCACCGCATGGTGCCTGCCACATAGTGCAGGGAAATGCAAAACCTGCATTTTTACCATTGCGGCGGGTGCTGCAGCCTGCAGCACCCGCCGCAATGGTAAACATGCCCAATGCGAACGCCACTGTGGTGGTCGCATTGTAATTCCATGGGAAGGACCGCCACCATATAGGTGGCAAATCCCAATTCCCGTGACGATGGCGGATGGACTTAAGTCCGTCCGCCATTGTAATGAGCCCCTAAGTATTTTAAAACTTATAACTTTAATACTACTAACACTATTCATAGATACTACCAAAAATTACCACAACACCTCATAATGTGCATTCCTGCAACATTTGATCTACATCTGTTCACACACTTTTACGCTACATCTATTTCAATTACCACTCCAATCTACGCCACTCCACTCTATGCTGTTACACTCTACATCAATCCACTATATGTCACTCTACTAAATGCCACACCAGTCTACTCTAATCCACTCTATGCCACTCCACTCTATGCTACTGTACACTATTACATTCTTGAACAATCCATTCTGTGACAGTCCGGTCTAAGGCACTGCACTGAATGCTCCTCTACTCTATGCTTTTCCACTGTACGCTATTCTACTGTACGCAACTCCACTGTACAAAACTACATTCTACACTATTCAACTCAACTGTACACCACTTCAGTGAAACACCACTGTGCCATACACTATTCCATTGTGCGCCACTCCACTGTAAGCCCTCTACTGTATACCACTCCACTATACACCACTCGTCTCTACAACAATCCAATGTATGTTAATACACTGCACACCTCTCCATTCTACACTACTCCACTTTACACCACTCCACTCTACACCACTACTTTCTATGCTACTACACTCTACACTATTCCACTCTATGCCATGTTATGCTACGCTATTCCACTATATACTAATTCACCTTACGTCACTACACTTTACATCAGTAAATGCAATGTTATTCTACTCTACACCACTCCACTATACTCTACTCCATTTTATGCCACTCCAGTCAATGCCATTTCACTCTACATCACTACACGCTATGCTATTCCACTGTATGCCACTCCAATCTACAACACTCCACTCTGCAACACTCCACTCCACAGTACGCTACTACCCTGTATGCTACTCCACTCTACCCAATTCCACTCTACAACACTCCATTCTATGGTATTCCACTCTACAACACTCAACTCTATGACACTCCACTGTACGCCACTGCACTCAATGGCACTCCAGTCTGCGCAATTAAACTGCATGCCACTCCACTGTATGCCACTTCACTCTATGCGACTCCACTCTATGCTATTCAACTATACACCACTACACTGTACCTCATGCCCCTCTATGCTAGTCCAATCAACACCACTCCACTCTATGCCACTCCACACTATGCCACTTCACTCTATGCTACTCCACTCTATGCTATTCCACAGTATGCCAGTCCACTCTGCAACACTCCACTATACTACACAGTACACCACTATAATGTATGCTATTCCTCTGTATGTCGCTTCACTGTAAGGCACTCCAGTCTTACCAACTACAATGTACTCCAATGCACTCCACACTGTTCCACTGTACACAACTCCACTTTTCACAACTCCACTGCATTCCACTGTACGATACGCTATTCCATTGTATGTCACTTCACTGCACTCTACTCTACTATATACTATTCCTTTGCACATCACTGCACTGTACACCACTCTACTCTACTCTGGTCTACTCTACTCCACTCCACTCTACACGACTCAACTCTATGCCACTCCACTCTACACCGCTCCAATCTATGCCTCTCCAGTCAATGCCACTGTACGTTATTCCACTCTCTATTACTCCACTCTGCAGTATCCACTGTTTGAAACTGCATTCTCACCACTTCACTCTCCGCTATTTCACTCCACTCCGTTCTACGCCACTCCAATGTACGCCACCCCACTATATGCTATTCCACTCTACGCCATTCCACTTTACACTGCTCCACTGTATGTGTTTCCACTGTACGCCACTCCACTGTATGCCACTCTACTATACGCTATTCCACTCTACACCACTCCACTCAATGCCACTTCACTCTACAATATTCTATAGTATGACACTATTCTGTACCTCACTTCTCTGTATGCCACTCCACTCTACGCCACTGCACTCTACGCTTGTCCACAGTATGCATTTACACTCTACTTTACGCCACTCCACTCTTCCCCACTCCACTGTACGCTATTCTACTGTATGCCACTCTACTGCACGCCACGCCACTCCACTCTACACCACTCCACTCAAAAACATTCCACTGTATGCTATCGCACTCTATGACACTTCACTGTGTGCCACTCCACTAAATGTCACTCCAATGTACCTCACTCTACTTTATGGCACTCCCGTATACGCTATTCCACTGTACACAGCTACACTCTATAACATTCAACTCTATGCTGTTTGAATCTATGCCACTCCACGCTACATCACTCGACTATATGCTATTCCACTCTATGCTACTTCACTCTACAATACTCACCTTTATGCTATTTTATTGTATGGCACTACACTGTACCTCACTCCATTGTACTCTGCTCCACTCTACGCCCACTGCATTCTATGCTAGTCCACTGGTCACTATTACACTCTACCACATTCCACTTTATGCCACTCCAATCTTTGCCACTCCACTCTTTGCAACTCCACTGTATGCTATTCTACTGTATGCCACTACACTCTACACCACTACACTCTACAATGCTCCACTGTATGCTACACTACTCTACGCCACTCCACTGTATACCACTCCACGCCAATATAAGGCACTCCACTGTACCCCACTCTACGCCACTCCAGTATATGCTATTCCACTATAGATCAGAATCAGAATATATTTTATTGTTTAGTTAATTAAACCATAACAATGTATCAGTAAATTGCAATACATAACTCCATTAAAATGTACATTAAAATATGTGTTTTAAAAGTTTCTTGTTGCAGCAGTTCCATAAACATTCAGTTATGGTGTATAGAATCTGAATAGGTGAGCAATGCATAGGATAACGGAAAAGAGGACGTGAGACGTAGTCTCTAAAGTGCCATTGCGCTTCTCCAATAACCGTTTTATGATATTACCTCGAATTTGAGATTTAAAAAGTATTTTACTAAGTGACAATAGATCTGTGGGTCATGATTACACCAGATATACAAGGTAGGTAAATTATACAATGCATTTGATGACAAAAAGGAGACTCAGGCCATAGTCTCTAAAGTGCCATTGTGCATGGCCACTAGCCATGTTGTGATACTTTCTCGTAGTTAATAAAAAAAATTAGTAAATGATAGTTAAGATGTGGGTCATTCGGATCGAGACATTTTAATATTGCAGTTCTACAAGAGCGAATGCCTCTTGCGTTGAATGATTTCTTCAGCAGTTTATGACGATCTAAACTTAGGGCTGGGCAAATGCATATTAAATTAATAAAATCCTGTGTTGGTGATCCACAAAGGCTACATGACTTTCGTCCCTGGTATCTCCAGATTGGCAGGTCTGCGTTAGACGGCAGCATTCCAAATCGTATTGCTAACAACTTAGGGGGTCATTACGATGGTGGACGGAAAAGCCCTCCGACCGCCGTGTCTCTGGAAAAAAATGCCCACACATTCCGCGGCAAAACCGGCGGTGACATTACGAGGTGATGTATGTAAAATCCGACCGCGGCGGTCGGATTTCACAAGAAACCGTCCGCGACGTCTGGAAAACGTGAAAATCTGACCGCGGCGGACATAAATGCTGCAGAAAGCACCAAAAAGCCTGATCCTCACGCAAAATGACCGCAAGTGAAATTATGATGAAATGGTGGAGCAGGCAGAACGATCATTGCGTTACAACCGCCGCGGTCACGCAAAAAGCTGAAAGGCGGTAGAATACAACTACACAACAAGGCCTCCTAAAGTGCCTGTTCTCTCCGCTGCCCTCAAACACATCTGACACACCCCAATGACACACCCCCAAGGTATTGAAAACCAATTAAATCCCAGGTCAACATGGAAAACACACCTGACAGGCATACCTCACTTTGACACACCCACATAGCTGAGTATAAAACCAACCCCTTCACAGACCATCATCCTTTGCACAACTCCAGCAGTGAAGGGCCATACACCACAGCTGAAAGGAGAGACAAATAATCACACATCACCCCATCACAACCACCCACACCAACACTTCCAACACACATCTCACACATCACCACCACCACCTTCCCACCTGCACTTGTAACTTATTTGCACATCACACACCATGTCACAGAAAAAAATGCCCAAATTCACTGACAATGAGTTGTCAGTGATGGTAGATGAGATAATCAGAGTAGAACCACATTTGTTTGGAAGCATGGTCCAACAGACCCCACTAGTCAGAAAAAATCAAATGTGGGAAAGGATAGTCAACAAAGTCAATGAAGTAGGGACCACCCTGCGCACACTGCGTGACATCAAGAAGAGGTGGTATGACCTCAAGAGCAGGGTGAAATACCGTGCCAACAGGAACCATGAGGCGGCTCAGAGGACTGGAGGTGGCCCTCCCATTCCACCACTAACATTCACTGAATGGGAGGGGAAGGTGCTTGCCATACTGCATCCGGAGAGTCTCACCGGAATAGATGGGGGAGTGGAGGCTGGTAAGTACCAACAAATGTATCCCATCACACTGCCATGTACTGTCAAGCACAACTATTAAGCTACACTTTCTACACCTAAATGCACTTATGTACAACATACTATTTCCAATACATGTCTCACATATCTTCCATTTCCTTCCTCTGATTCACCTCAAAGGTAGCTAGCAACATTTCCATGGGGGTATGTGTACAGGTAGCCAGCACTATAACTCTTGTCTCACAGCTGAGCAGGATGGAACACTTACCTCACCCAGAACCATGTGGCAGCTATTTCATTGCTCTCCTCCACCTTACAGGTAGGTAGCTTTCTCATGCTCACTTGCATCACCTCTGAGCAGGATGGAACACTCCCCCCACCCAGAACCATGTGGCAGCCATGTCATTGCTCTCCTCCACCTTACAGGTAGGCAGCCATTTCAACGGGGACAGGGGTTTGTGGATAGGTAGCCAGCACTACAACTCCCATCAGGCACCCTTGTCCCACAGCTGAGCAGGATGGAACACTCCCCCACCAAGAACCATGTGGCAGCCATTTCATTGCTCTCCTCCACCTTACAGGTAGGTAGCTTTCTCATGCTCACTTGCATCACCCCTGAGCAGGATGGAACACTCCCCCACCCAGAACCATGTGGCAGCCATGTCATTGCTCTCCTCCACCTTACAGGTAGGCAGCCATCTCAACGGGGACAGGGGTTTGTGGATAGGTAGCCAGCACTACAACTCCCACAGGCACCCTTGTCCCACACCTGAGCAGGATGGAACACTCCCCCCACCCAGAACCATGTGGCAGCCATGTCATTGCTTTCCTCCACCTTACAGGTAGGGAGCCTTCTCATGCTCACTTGCATCACCCCTGAGCAGGATGGAACACTCCCCCACCCAGAACCATGTGGCAGCCATTTCCCTCTACTGTGCCACCTAACAGGTAGGTAGACACACTATCTGTACATGTCAAATGGTTGTTATTTACATGTCACACTAATGACAAGTAATGTATGTACCTTAACATCATGTCATGATGCTGATAATCTTTTACCAATACCAAGTGATTGCAATGTAAAATGTTTGGTGTATCAAATGAAACATCCAAAACGGTGTCACCAAGGTTGTGGAGTGCACATAACTGACAATCTAACCTCTGTTCAACAGGAGACCCACAAGCAACAGCTGGCGAAAACACCACCAACCAGCAGAGCCAGTCACCCCCCCTCCCCCCGGAACGTGAACTCTCTGGTGCTGATTCCCTAACTTTCTCGGATGAGGAGCAACAACCAGGCCCCTCAAGACTGCCAGGGTGCACTCCGTATCAGGCCCTCATTGTCCCCATCACCACAACTAGCAACACAGCAGCGACAACAACTATGCTGACCCCTGCTACAACAACCTGTGGTGCAGCAAACTCCATCATCAGCACGGCTTCCTGCAACACTGTCCCTGGCTCAGTGGTTACCATCACCACCACAAAAGCCGAGGATGCCGGGGACAGTGTGCAGGTGCGTAGACAGCCATAGCCACAGGTCTGTGTCAGCAGGGCAGGTGGGAGGGCAACTGGGGGACAATCACATGAGGAGACTGAGACAGAAGCCCTGGCCACCATCGCAAGTGGCCTTGGTGCATGCCAACAGAACCAGGGACAGATGGGCCAGATTGTAGAAGAACGCAAAAACAACAATTGATGGACAGAATGCAGAACAATGTCATACATTCACCCCAGTTCAGAGATCTGGGCCTAAATCCATCGTTTTTTTGTCCACCATGCCCTTCCAGTTTGAACCCAGCCATATGCAAATCAGTCTTGACCCTGCACCCAATGGGAACAGTCCAGCCCGAACTGCCAGGCCAGGTCCTCCCTGGACTGGAAACAAGCATCCTAGGTCCGATTTCGGGGTTTCACCCCTCATCAGCCAGGATAGCTTGACTCCAGTGGCATGGAGAGTACGGGACCCACTTCTGGGCATACCCGTCCCACTCGGGGTGACAAATGCAAAAACAACAATTGATGGACAGAATGCAGAACAATGTCATACATTCACCCCAGTACAGAGATCTGGGCCTAAATCCATCGTTTTTTTGCTCACCATGCCATTCCAGTTTGAACCCAGCCATATTCAAATCAGTCTTGACCCTGAACCCAATGGGAACAGTCCAGCCCGAACTGCCAGGCCAGGTCCTCCCTGGACTGGAAACAAGCATCCTATGACCAGTTTTGGGGTTTCATCCCCCATCAGCCAAGATAGCTTGACTCCTGTGGCATGGAGAGCACGGGACCCACGTCTGGGCATACCCGTCCGACTCGGGGTGACAAATGCAAAAATAACAATTGATGGACAGAATGCAGAACAATGTCATACATTCACCCCAGTACAGAGATCTGGGCCTAAATACATCGTTTATTTGCTCACCATGCCATTCCAGTTTGAACCCAGCTATATGCAAATCAGTCTTGACCCTGCGCCCAATGGGAACAGTCCACTCCGAACTGCCAGGCCAGGTCCTCTCTGGACTGAAAACATGCATCCTAGGACCGGTTTCGGGGTTTCACCCCTCATCAGTCAGGATAGCTTGACTCTAGTGGCATGGAGAGCATGGGACCCACGTCTGGGCATACCTGTTCCACTCGGGGTGACAAATGCAAAAAGAACAATTGATGGACAGAATGCAGAACAATGTCATACATTCACCCCAGTACAGAGATCTGGGCATAAATCCATCGTTTTTTTGCTCACCATGCCATTCCAGTTTGAACCCAGCCATATTCAAATCAGTCTTGACCCTGCACCCAATGGGAACAGTCCAGCCCTAACTGCCAGGCCAGGTCCTCCCTGGACTGGAAACAAGCATCCTATGACCGGTTTTTGGGTTTCATCCCCCATCAGCCAAGATAGCTTGACTCCTGTGGCATGGAGAGCACGGGACCCACGTCTGGGCATACCCGTCCGACTCGGGGTGACAAATGCAAAAATAACAATTGATGGACAGAATGCAGAACAATGTCATACATTCACCCCAGTACAGAGATCTGGGCCTAAATACATCGTTTCTTTGCTCACCATGCCATTCCAGTTTGAACCCAGCCATATGCAAATCAGTCTTGACCCTGCGCCCAATGGGAACAGTCCACTCCGAACTGCCAGGCCAGGTCCTCTCTGGACTGAAAACATGCATCCTAGGACCGGTTTCGGGGTTTCACCCCTCATCAGCCAGGATAGCTTGACTCTAGTGGCATGGAGAGCATGGGACCCACGTCTGGGCATACCTGTTCCACTCGGGGTGACAAATGCAAAAAGAACAATTGATGGACAGAATGCAGAACAATGTCATACATTCACCCCAGTACAGAGATCTGGGCATAAATCCATCGTTTTTTTGCTCACCATGCCATTCAGTTTGAACCCAGCCATATTCAAATCAGTCTTGACCCTGCGCCCAATGGGAACAATCCAGCCCGAACTTCCAGGCCAGGTCCTCCCTGTACTGGAAACAAGCATCCTAGGACTGCTTTCGGGGTTTCACCCCTCATCAGCCAGGATAGCTTGACTCCAGTGGCATGGAGAGCACAGGTTCCACTTCGGGGCATACCCGTCCCACTCTGGGTGACAAATGCAAAAACAACAATTGTTGGACAGAATGCAGAACAATGTCATACATTCACCCCAGAACACAGATCTGGGCCTAAATCCATCGTTTTTTTGCTCACTATGCCATTCCAGTTTGAACCCAGCCATATGCAAATCAGTCTTGACCATGCGCCCAATGGGAACAGTCCAGCCCGAACTGCCAGGCCAGGTCCTCCCTGGACTGGAAACAAGCATCCTAGGACCGGTATCGGGGTTTCACCCCTAATCAGCCAGGATAGCTTGACTCCAGTGGCATGGAGAGCACGGGACCCACGTCTGGGCAAACCCGGCCAGGATGCTTGTTTCCGGTTCAGGGAAGACATGGCTTGGCAGTTTGGGCTGGACTGTTCCCATGAGGCACAGGGTCAGACTGATTTGCATATAGCTGTGTATGAACTGGGGTGGTGAAGTGAGCTAAAGAACGATGATGGATTCTACCCAGATCTGTGACTGGGGGTGATTGTCTGAAAAGTTTCAGCGCTCCGTCCATCATCTCCTTGTGTTTGCTTTGTTTGCCCTAAGTTGGCAGGGTATGCCCAGACGTGGGTCCCTTGCTCACTTTGCCACTGGACTCAAGCTAGCCTGGCTGATGAGGGCTGTTAGCCCGAAACCGGTCCCAGGATGCTTGTTTCCAGTCCAGGGAAGACATGGCTTGGCAGTTCGGGCTGGTCTGTTCCCATGAGGCACAGGGTCAGACTGATTTGCATATAGCTGTGTCTGAACTGGGATGGCGAAGTGAGCTAAAGAACGATGATGGATTCAACCCAGATCTGTGACTGGGGGTGAGTGTCTGAAAAGTTTCAGCACTCCGTCCATCATCTCCTTGTGTTTGCTTAGGTTGCAGAAGAACTGCGTGAGCTCCGCCTGCTGCAGAGGTCAATGGACACACGAATGGGACAACTTGTGCATTTCATGGGCCAGCTTGTGGGTGTTCTGAGGGACATACATGCTGCTCAAATGACGGCTCACCCCCCCAATTGGCCAGCCTGCTGATACTCCCACCACCTCAGCTGCGGCCACAGAGAGGGGTGAGCTGCAAGACAATGACTCCTCAGACACCTCTGAGCCTGCAGCAGAGGCCCCCCCTGCCAAACGCACAAGGGAACGTCCGAGAAAAACACGGGAGGATCAGGTGGCAAAGCACCAACCAAAATCAAGTCGCTGAGCCAGCCATTATGGCACCAGTGATGCACTGAACATTGACTTTGTTGATCATCCAAACCCACATTGCCATGTTGATGGCAGGAGTTTGTTGGACTGTGTAAGTCCATCATTGTGGTGACTACTCTATTTGTCTCTGTTACCATCACTGACAACTCATACACTCACTATGCACAAATTACTTTTCTTTTCATTCAAATGTAACACAATATAATAGAAAATAAACAGTATTTACACACCTATGCCTTTGTGTCAGTTCCATGTTTATCACAGTATGTACAATAATAACTCTGTTTCCAATGTACCACAAGCTTTGATTGTGATGAGACATTGATGGGCGGAGGAACCTAGAAAGACACAAGAGGATGACATTGAGTTGTCATATGATGGCATGACAGCAACAACACACCACTAGTCAACACCGTACAAGATTCATCCCACATAACACTGACCTACACCATCAACATAGACATGAGGTAAGTGGAAACCAAAACCCTGTGACACACACATTAGCCCTTAGCAGTATGCCAACAACAGCCAGCATACATACACATCATTTATGCTTCGGCACTAACAGCAAAGCAAACAGACACTGTCACAGTTGCTCTATGGTAACTTACACTCAAGGGAAGTAGTTGGCGATGAGCTGTTGACGCAGGTCAAGACCTTCCTCTTCTCCCCTATCATCGTCACTGGACATGTGTGGATTTGCAGTGGGGGGCATGTGCTGCTCATCATCGTCCAGAATCAGGGGGATCTCTTTGCGCAAGGCCAGGTTGTGGAGCATGCAGCATGCAACTATAATCTGACACACCTTTTGGGGAGAGTAGAGTAGTGCACCACCACTCTTGTCCAGACACCGACATCTAGCCTTCAGAAGTCCAAAAGCACGCTCCACTACATGACGTGTCCTGCCATGGGCATCATTGAAGCAGACTTCCCCCGGTGTCCTTCGATTCCTCAGTGGGCTCAGCAAACAAGGCCGGTTGGGATATGCAGAGTCACCTAGTTGCGAGAAACACAGACCAAGTTTGTAATAGAAATAGTTGAGGAGAACAGCATGTCACACACACAGCAACACTACTTGACACAGGTCGCTCACCAACAAGCCACGCCCGCTCTGGATGCAGATTTTCCATCAATTGTGGGATGATGCTCTTACGCAGCATGTAGAAGTCATGTGCAGAACCCGGAAATTTGCCACATACATGGGAGATAATCACATCCGCCTGGCATACCACTTGCACATTAATTGAATGGCAATGCTTCCTGTTATGGTAGATGTGCTCTCGTGCCTGTGGTGGAACTAGGCCAATGTGTGTGCAGTCAATGACTCCAACAACATTAGGTATGTGACCAAGGTCATAAAATTTCCCCTTCACATCTGCCAATTCATGTCTCCTTGGAAAGTGAATATAGCTGTCCTTGTAGGTCAACAATGCGGACAGGACATCACGCAACACCATGCTGAACATAGGTTGAGACATCCCACCTGCGATGGCCACCGTGTACTGAAACGAACCAGTGGCAAAGAAATGCAGTGCGGCCATCACCTTAACTGTTGGTGTCAAAGCTGTTGGATATGTTCTGTGAGGCATCAAATGTGGCTCCAACTGAGCACATAGCTCCTGAAGGGTAAGGCGATTCAGATGGAATTTCTTAATGATTTCGGTATCCTTCATTGGCTCAAGCTCTGGGACAGGCCGATACACAGGTGGTCGTCTCCTACGTATTGTGGCAGGGGACAGATGTATAAATCAGTCAGACAGGAGATGTGGGTAACATCTTACATTATGACTAACACAACCACAACATTGACAGTACTGCAAAAACAGCTTAATGCACAAGTGGCATGCATAGACTCCTTGATCTCCTGTAGTCATTCATGTAGCCAGGATGTACATACTAACTACTGTCAAATCTAAATCAGACTATGTGTATGGTATATGGTACACTGCTACGTCATGTGTCAGCAGCCCTGTGTGTAGCTGACACAGCACATGTGGATAACAGCATCAATGCTAAGTTGGATGTAGCTGCTGTCACTGCACAACCTCAAGCTTTAATCACACTAAGCACAACGTCCTTACAAAATGAGACCAGTGAGTGTAAGCTGATCAACAGTCAATATGAATACAGCACTGTCTACAGAGATATATGCACATTACGTGGTCATTCCATCATGACTGTGGGATGAGTTAGCAGTTCAAACATTGCCATGTTCACAAAAATGATAAGCTATTCAACAAGATATCTGTTTACATGCCCCCATGGAGAAAATTTGACATGTGAGTGAGGAAATACCAAAGAATTTGATGACGTCTACTCACATGACCTGTGTGGGCATACTAAAGCAGAAAATGTCACACTCTCAATTCACATTACAACAAGCTGAAATTAATTTTGGCAAATGTATTGAGATCAGTGATTCAAGTCGCAAAGCGAAAATGCTAATGCACACTGTGTTTACAGGTGTGGTAGGCATGCTCCGCCACTGCGGTGACAGGCATTGGCCACAATTGAAAGATGCAGGGTTGCGGTAGGGACCACCTGGCCCCCGAGGTGTGACACCGCCTATGCGAATGTCATTGTAGCCAATGAGAACCGCCATTGCGGTAGTGCCTTTCCTTTTTGAATATCGCGGTAGGCGTGCTCCGCCACTGCGGTGACAGGTATTGGCCACAATTGAAAGATGCAGGATTGCGGTAGGGACCACCTGGCCCCCGCGGTGTGACACTGCCTATGCGAATGTCATTGTAGCCAATTAGAACTGCCATTGCGGTAGTGCATCTCATTTTTTAACATCGCGGTAGGCGTGCTCCGCCATTGCGGTGACAGGCATTGGCCACAATGCAAACCAGGTGGACCAATTGCATCAGCAGAGTACCACTGGAACAACGCTAGGGGCCTATAAATGTCTGTGAGAGAGCCACACCTGCCACTTGCATTCAGACACTGCTGCCTGCCATTCATCACCACCAACTGCTGCTGTACCTGTACTCTGGAGCCAGTCATGGCTCGTACAGAGAACATCAGGGCCCGCCCCTTCACCACTGAGGAGCTGGAGGTCCTGGTGGATGAGGTCCTTGCCCAGTACGGGCGGCTATATGGTGCTCCAGAGGTACTGGTAAGTGTATGACTAAAATTTTGAGAGTGCTCAGAATGCTCACATCATGTTACTGTACAATAGTATGTGCCTATGAGTGCAAGCCAATGGTAATGCATTCAGATTTAGCAAACAGCATGGTCCATACATGACCTAGAGCTTTTTGCGCTTGAGTATGTGGGTAGGATGGCAACAGAGACACTGGTGAAGCTCTATTGAAGCCAAAGATCACACATATTGTTCTGAGAATGGGTAAAATAAATGTGTGAGACACTGCCTAGCCTAATGACTTCACCTCAATGTGGTGTATAGATTTATTCCCCCAGATCCCTGACTGCATGCAATGATGCTATGGGCATAACGTGGTTCATCAGTTATACAGTTACAATGCTGATTAGAGGAACTCTCACACTGAACACACATTCCATGTGCCATGTCATGTCATAGTACATGAAGTGTGCATATGATCATTAGTGAGATGTAAAATGTAGAATGGCCAGAGGGTACTGATTATTGTGTGTACTGTTTTGATATAGACCCTATGGAGTTGTGGAAATTCTGCACAGGAGTACAAGGCCTGTATCTATCACTATTGTTGGCAAATCACCTCTCACACATCTGCTAAATGTACAGTGGACATGTCATCCTTCTTTTGATTCCAGTATGTGTAGAGTCTCACATGTGCATGCACTGTGTCACCATTCTCATTGTACATACATGTGATTCTTATGATGGACCACGCTTTTCGTCATTGAAAAGCCCTCAGGCCTGGCAAGTAAATGCACAATGTTTTGTTGTAGGGATTCTGCACATACACAGAGCTATGCACAGGATAATAGGACCTCGGAGTATAGTGGTGAACCAACCATACACCTTAGTACCTAAAACCCTAATCCGACTAGCTTTAGAGTCTCATTGGCAACACTGCTACCAATGATTAGACAACACAGAACACGGTATCTCTCTCTCTCAGGACTCGCAGGAGCAAGAACACCCTTTCATAACTCACTCATACCTGTCCACAACGTGCATAATAAGAGACACTGTATAGTTTAAAATGTTTATTTCAACTTCCGTGCTCTAAGATACAGTACAGGTGCCAGTACTATCAGCATAATGCATAAGGATAAAAAAATCAGCATAGTTACAATTCCATAGAATACAAACGGGGAAAGCATTTTATAAAGCAGTGGATATAGGGCTAAATGACCATACCACCCTCCCCTTGCTAGTAGCTAGTTCATTATAAAAACAGAAGACCTCTGGGCATTGTCAGGCTGACCCTCATACCTCAATATCTAGATGCAAGGTTTACATCATCAGACAAGCACAGCTCTTCTCTCTGGAAAGGTTTTTCTCCAAGTGTCTCTAACAGTGAAATCACAATATTAAAAGCACACAAATTTCTCCAGTGCAGCTGCATACAGTGTTATGTCTAAGTGCGAGGGGCTGACCAGATCAGCAAGAACAAGGGACATTGTTTTTCGACCTTGTACATGATGTGCAGACGCAACCCAAAGGGAACAGGAGGAAAGGTGAAAGGCAGAAAGGCAGATAGTTCTAAAATAGCCGGGCACAAGCAGAGGCTGGAAAAACAAAGTCACAAAGTAATGTGCGCAAAGAGGCATCATGGCAGCCAGGCCTAAGCTAACTTAGCAATGCAGACCATGAGTCCACGAACCACATGACAGTTTCATGGCCACATCACTAAAATTATTTTTAAAAAACATATGTGTTGTCCACCATCCTATTTTTTAAGCAGCTTTCATAGTCCTGAGGGGTACATAAGACAGGCCTAAACCTTGTGATGAGAGTGTGAGAATGTAAGATCAGGTACCTAATTGTGACGCCCATGACACATGTAGCTATGCAATGGTCAAGGACATTAAGGGGTGTGCAGTGTAACACACAGTGAGTCTGACCAATACACAGCATTTACAGTGTATCATATGTCATGCTCACTCACATAGTGCATCACAAATGAGGCACAGTTTCACCTTGAGTTCTGGGCTGTCACTCTGCATGTGTATGAGATGGGCAGATAGTGTGTCCATCATCATAGATGTTTACATTGCAATGAGATGGCTTGCTCCAAGTGTACTATGTGGCATGGTCTATGGCCTCTGCTGTCCATTGATGTATCTGGGTGCTGTGTGTTTACATACTCCTGGACTGCCACACAGTGGTACACTACACAGTGTCACAAATATTCCTCTTCTTGTCTCCCATGCCTACAGCTCAAGGTCAATCAGCATAAGGCCATATGGAGGGCCATTGCCCACAAGGTGCGGTCCCTGGAGGTCTCAAGACCACACCATACACACTGCCACAGAGGTGGGATGACATCTGCAGCCTCAGCAAAAACGTTGCAGAAATGACGCTGGGGCTGGTCCCTTGAAGTGGCAGGTTGGCGCGCCGGACCATGACCCCCCTTTTGGCCCGCATCCTGGCAGTGACACAGCCAGAGCTGGATGGACGCCTGCGGGCACAACAGCAGCAAGTTGGGGGTGAGTATTGTGCAAAGTGTGACTTTGGATATGAGTGACTGCATGACTCCCAGACCAGTGCAAGGCAGGACCTCTGAGATGTCTCGATTCTAAATTGCCTCAGTGGCGAGTGCAGAGGTTCAGCATGTGTACAACCTTTAAGTTGTAATGTGGCAAAAGCATTAACGGTGTCATAGCAAGTCATCTTGACATGTTTTCATCTCCCATTTTGAGAATTTTCTCTGAACTGATACCTTCCTACACAGGAAAAGACATTGTGTGAAATGTGTAGCCCAGTACACTTGTCAGGCTTGTGTGTGCTGTGTGGCTCCCACAATAGTGTGCTCATGTGATGATGTGTAAGTGGCTAGAGACATGCATAAATGTGGACTCAGGGTGGAGTGAGTTTGTATGGGTTACACCTGTCCCATGGGTTGTGTTTTTCTGGCTGATACAGATGACAGAATCACTGCAAAACATTGAGCCTAATATCAGCCGCATGGCATCATCTGATGTTGTTTCCTGCCACAGTGACAGCAGGTGCACACAGGTACTTATGGGGTAGATGGTGATGATGACAGTGATGCATTGGCTGATTTGCTAATGCCAATTGTGCACATGGCAACATGACTGGGATGGCTATACTGTGGAATTTTAATGCAATGTAGCTAAACCTGGCAATTGTGAGATTGGTTTGGCACTAGGGCTTAACATGGATGGACATGATCAGTGGGGATGGCAAATTGTGATGTGACTGAGGCGTTGCACTGTAATTTTGTATTGACAGAAGCAAATGTTACTCAGAGTGTCAGTCCTCAGTATGTGTGCATTGTGGAGGGGTGTCCATATGCATCAGTGCATGGTGAAGTTGTGGCTACTGCTTTTAATCAGTGAGTGAATTTTTGGCACAGTGATGTGTAATGGATGTCATCAGTCTGCACAACTTAGGGATGTCATATGCCAGACCCTAGTTAATGTCACACATTGGCTTTCCTAATGGAGGCCACACACAACTTCATCTACAGAAGGCACTCTCATGCCTTGGATCAATGACAGCCTGTCAGGCAATTTGAAAGATGTTGGTATGTGACATGTCACAACACCTAAAGGCCTTGCATTACATTGCCCTTATAATGCTATTGTGCATTGTCTAGGTGACTACATTGGTACATGGGGCTTATTTGCACTTCATCAGCCACATATATGTGTCCATGTGACATATGCAGCAGTGTGAGTCTCAGAGACATCAACTAGCAGTGAACAGCAGTGTGCATCATGTTAGTGTGCATTTGGAGATGTGTGCTGTGCACTTCCCTATAATTGCTACATCTACAAAGCTGACACCAAAGTACAACTGAAGTTGTGCTTCAGTGCCCAACATAGTGGATTTAAGGAGGTAATATCACTTGACAATGGATAGGTTTCACTTTGTATCTGTGGGGTTCAGTGAACTCATACTTCATGTGTGATATACACAACATATTTTGATGTGTAGCTCTCTTACCTGCAGGCATGTAGGTGTGCCTACAGACGATTGTATGTGATGTAGAAATGTAGATACATGCACAGCAATTTTGCTGTTTCAACGCAACATGGAGCATGACTATTGACTAAGCATGTTTCCATGCATCAGCTGATGTTTGCATGAATTTAGAATATGCAGGCAGTACATGGAGTACTTGGATGTGGGAGATTCAGTCAATTCAATTCAATTCAAAACAAGCTTTATTCGGTTAGTATACAACCATAAAAGCATTCTAAAAAAAAAAAAAAGACATCAAATATAAAAACATTTATCATAATTCATCACAATGGGATATAATTATTTCGTCACAGTGAAATATAGTAAAATTCATGTGAGGTTCAATTACAAGCTAGGTTATCATTATACACAAAGTGCTAAGTGCATTTTGAGGAGAAGACCATATTTATCTTTGAAGTCAATGGGTTCGTTTGAGTTCAATTAAAAAATTAATAAAATTATTATTGCTATCGCCGACATAAAAAAATAAAATTCTGCCTGGGTATTTAAAACACTAGTTATGCTAAAAACGTTATAATTTCCATAGACTAAAATCATTTCATTTCCTTGCCCGGTTCAATTACTGCGTTCCATATCGTCTCCTAATACCCAGTGCTACTTTAATGAAAGTCATCATTGCAGAACAAACAATAGAATTTTCCAATAGTTGCAAACACTCATATCCCTCTAAATATGTACATGGAGAGATATTTTTTAGTATTGGTCTCAAAAATCTCCTTTTTGGATCATCATAAAGTGTGCAAAAAAGTGTAAGGTGCATAGTGCTCTGGGGAGTACTATTATCACAGGGACAGAAACTAAGGGTTTCCACCCACCCAGATTGTCTAGGAAAAGCAAACAAAAAGTGCAATGTGCCAAGGCGAAATCTAGTTAAATAAAAACGTATCTGACAATTCGTGGTGAAGGCTAGATAATACTGCTGGTTAGACAAAAAAGCACATTTCGGGCCAGGCGCCTCTTGTTGAAAATGTTTCGTGTGTGCCCAGTCCCCGTATTGCTTTTTGATTATACCTTTAGCATTTACGGGGATATTTGTCGGATTTTCATAAAACTCACCCAGCCCAATGTCATAAAATCTTTCCTTCACATACCAAAACCAGGGAATAGTCATCACCTTATCAAGGTTAAGGCAGTCTTCCATTATTTCCCTAGTGAACTGTAGTTCTTCTTTCAGCCAAATTTTAGACCATAAGAGCAAAGGGGCAGAGCTAATGCGAGATCCTCCAGGTAATCCAACCCTACCTCTCGGTGAGAGAAAGAGGTGGCCGTACTGATTGGGATCATCAATAAGCGTTTTATGAAATTATTTTCTACCACTTGTAACAAGCGGCTTTTTTGATGACCCCAGACCCCTGCCCCCTATGATGCCACCGATGCACATTTTGCATTGTATAGGGTAACAAGCTGTGGTACCGGCCTATGGCCTAGCTTGCAAGCAAATCTAAAAAGCCCCTCCACTACTCGATTGATTTGTTGGGCCCTCATTGTAATTAAAAAATCCCATTTAAGATCCCTGCTGAACGTATTTCCTAGATATGTAAATTTTTCCACCCTTTCGACCGGTTTGCCTCTGACATTAAAACTCCTGGATTTTACATGTTTTGGGCCACAGACCATTATATAAGACTTTAAAAAGTTAACCTTTAAGTCTAATGTCGCCATATAATTTGTAAAGGCATCCAGGGAGATTTGTACTCTGTTCGCTGTCAATGACATAAGGACCGTGTCATCTGCGTACGAAAGTAACGCAACCGGTTGCCCCTTGAGTAGGGGGAAATCAATTTTCTGCCTCAACAGGAAGTCCTCCAGGCCATTAGTATATACTAAAAAGAGGAAAGGGGCTAAAATGCACCCTTGGCGCACTCCTTCTGTTGACCAATAGGTTTTGTTCTTTCCCCGTGAGTGCCAAATCTTATTGAGACAGAGGTGTTCGAGTGTAATCTTTTTAAAAGCTGAATTAATGCATTTTCGAAACCCATCTCTGCCATCAGTACCCACAGTTTCCCCCTATTAACAGTGTCAAAAGCACTTGACAAGTGATGAAGGCAAGGTGAACAGAGCCACTCTTTGCCTTCATGTACTTGCCCGTGATCAGGGACAAATTCAGACACTGTTCTGTGGTTCCCAGTCCTTTACGAAATCCATATTGCGTTTTGGAGATGATCCCACTACCATTGGCCCATGTCTCCAGACGTGCGAGGATTACCCTGCCCAGTACCTTCACTGTGGAATCGATTAGTGAAATGGGCCTATAGCAGGCGGGGTCATCTCTCTTCCCTTTTTTGAACACTGGGACAACTATAGCCTCTTTCCACGATAGGGGGATCGGGCCAACCATAATGGATTTAAACAGGCTGGTCAACAGGGGAGCCCAGAGATTTACAGTCAGCTTAAAAAAGTCCAATCGGGGCCTGGGGCCTTTCTACCTATTCCTTTCAAAAGTGCTTCCTCCACCTCTGCCACCATAAGTGAACTACTAAGTTCTATTGCTTGTGCCATATCGACTATTGGATCCTCGTGCCCTGCAACTAGTTCCCTACCATTTGGATTAAAAATTGAAGTAAAATGTGTTTCCCAAGTGTCACCCAGAATCATGCACTCCACTTTCCCTACTTCCTCAGTAAACTGGGGGCGATTAATAACAGCCCAAAAACTTTTCGTATCTTTTAGGGCACTCGCCCTCTCCAAATCCTGCCAAGCAATGTGCCTTGGTTCTTCTTTTCTGGCCTTAATAGTGGTTTTATATAAACACCTAGCCTGCTTTATATGTTCTCCATCTCGAGGCATTAATTTCAGGGCATTTATTAAGAACTTGTGTGCCCTGGAGCATTCTGCATTAAACCAACGAAACTCCTGATATTGTTTGGGCTTAGCCTGACGTGTAAGTTTACTAGCTACGATGGAACTGAGCCGTTCAAAATTTTGTACTAGTATGGCTGGAGAAGTGTCATGTTCTAGGCAGGCTAAGATCAGGTCATGGTTTAATTGAATGATTTCCTCCTCAAATAAAATTGGGTTGATTTCCCCCCAGTTTATCCTCACACCATTATTCCGGGTATATTCAATGCAACGGTTATCACCCACTACAATTTTGGCTATAGCTTTAAATGTCGCTATTAGTGGGTTATGGTCGCTTACTATCTCAGGTTTTATAACAAAATCAATTACTAAGGGAAGATACTCCTTTTAAATAAACATAAAATCAATGGTACTTTCTCTCCCCCCACCAACAAAGGTTGGACACCGAGCTACAGAGTCATTGGCTAAACTTTCCAAATTGTTCTCCACAATGACAGTGTTCAGTACCTCTCACTGGGGGGTATGAATAAAATGTGCTAAAGGTTGATCATCAGTATCCCAAATACCACATACTCTTTCATTACTATATTTGCACATGGTACAATTAAAATCCCCTACCCACAAGATACATAAAGGTTGCCACTTCCCGGCAGCTATGGCAATTTCAGATCGTAGGGTTTCAATAACGTGAGTATCTTTGGGATCAAAGATATTATAGTACCAGTTTACAAGTAACGTTCTCTCCTGGAGCATGTTGACAATCATAATTATTTGGAACCACTGAGTGGATCCTAGGCACTTAACTTTTATGGACCCAAATCTAACTGAGAGTAGGGTTACCAAGCCTCCCTTTGCCCTCCCCAAGCATGAAGCGGTCGTGGGCACAGTGAATGCCTGGTAACCCTCGAGCTCTATACTATCTAACGACCACGTCTCCTGTAGAAGAGTTTCAGTCAAAAAATTAGTGTTTGTATTGCACATAATGTTTGTGAGTATGCCACTTTACTGAACCGATGTCTCTGTCTATTGCAGCATCTACCGAGGGCAGGGAGGGAGAGGGGCCCGACACCGTTGGGGAAGCTACTGGCACAACTGGTACACGGGAGTACAGCGACACTGAGGTGACCAGTGCATCGGAGGGGGACAGGAGTGCCCTGGAGGATTCCTGTCCGGAGACACCAACCTCCACATCTTCCAACTCCAGCGGTGACTCCTCTGTGTTGGCGGGCACAGGAAGTTCAAGATCTGAAACTTCGTCCGCCACACCCCGTCCTGTGTCCACCCTCCCTGATGCTCCCCAAAGTGCTATCTGTGCCCGCAGCCCTAAGAAGGGTAGAGTCTCCTTCCCCCCAGGCACCGCTGCTCCTACCCCTGTCTCCCCTGCTGCCCTCAGTGTGGAGGCCATAGACATTTTACGGCAGCTGTGTGTGGATCAGACTGCGCTCCTGAATGCCCTCCAGGATCATGGCAACAAGTTGTCCCAGGTTGTTGCGTTCATGGAGGGCATTCCTTCGGACGTGGGTGGCCTACACAGAACTGTTCAGTCTTTGTCCTCCACAGTGATGGCAGCCATTCAGCAGTCCCAAGCTCCCAGTCCAGCTCCTGTCCCTTCCACAACCACCCTCCCAGTGCCCCCACCTGACCTGAGCACACACACACCTGAGCACTCAGGCACCCAGTCATCCCCACGCAGCACAAAACAACAGCACTCCAAGTGAACAAGACACCACACACCATCACCACAGCACACAAAGAGCACACATGAGCGAACCACAAGAAGACCATCACAGGACACTCAGAGACATAAGGTCAAAAAACATGCATCCACATAACATACCTCAGATTCCTCGCCCTCCAAGGATACTCCCATCCCCACAACTGATTCCAAAGCCACACAAACACTTGTCCTATCTGCCGGGGACCTGGTGCCTGCCAAAACTGCCCCCAAACCCATTCAGAAGGCTGTTTTGCCCAAAACCTCCACTCCCACCCACACACTTATTAAGCGTGGACAAGAGAGTAAAGTGGGAAGTGTAGCTCCACAGCAGGGGAGGCAGGGGAAAAGGCAAACCCCACCCCAGCGTACCACCAGGTCTGGCAAATTCCCACTGGAAGATACACCACCACCACCTGCTCCACTTTCGGCAAAGAGGGAGGCTGTTGTGGCAACCTCCCTTCTCACTTGTGGCAAGACACTTGGGGGATATCGGATCCCCCAAACAATTGAGACCCAGTCCTCCTCATTCACCATTAGCCACTGAGCCTCCACGCAGCATGTCTCCGCCTCCCCATGCCACAACTCCACCAGGTCCAACCACCCCTCAAGCTCCCACATCTACGGATCCCTCTACCTCAGCCACTTCTCACCCTCCCCGGTCCAGTCCTCTGACTAGATCAGACAGTCAGTCCCCTCCCAGTTCAACTTCCAAACAATTTTGAACCCAAGTCCCCCTTCACACCCCATTCCTCCCTGAGCGGTGCCTGGACTGACCATTTCGGGCCCCTATCCCGGGGTTATTCCCATAGCAGTGGACTGTGTTACATGTTTGTTGCGCAAGTTTTCATGCACATATGTGCAGACTTAAAATTTGGACTGGCCGTTGGCCTTAATGTTTTGCACTTTTAATGCCGAAACAGAGTTTATGTAATAACAATGTTATTTATGTTCTGAGCTTTGTCGCTGCCCTTGCTAATGATGCAGTGCAATGCATGGGTATATGGTAATTACTTCCATGCTCAGTATGGCACATTCACATTGGCATCTACTTGCTTTCCTTTTGCAGAGGTTGCCAGAGGTTTCAGCAACTTTTGTGCCTATTGACTCAGAGGCTTGAGGGTGCAATGATGCTTGTCTGTGATGGTCTACTCTTGGACTAATCATTCTATTGTGGGGTCTCTAGTTTTGTACACATGTCATACTTGGATGCTGTACCAAAGCAGCATAACATTCTATTCACATGATGACTTGAGGGGTGGACAGGGTCCGTCATATCTGTGGAATCTATCTTGATGTGTACACACCAGTGTAGATGTGTAATCATCTTGTGAAGGTCTGGATTCATAGTCACATGGGTACATTTGAATGTGTGCACTTGAGTACTCATACAGTGTGATTGTCCTGTCATTAGATGAAGTATTGATGTGTATGTGCCCTTGAGCATGTCCCTTACACACATGTATGATCCAGTTGATGAGTGCCTGTTTGTTAACATGATCAGACACCTCCTGGAGATTTTGGGCACATGTATGAGTTGTTTCCGGAGCAATGTGCGGTGTGTCGGTGTGACCTTGCAGTCCTAGGGTACACCTACTTCTTGTCCACATCATTTGTTAGTATGCAGAGTGTGTCACTGCAATGTCTGTGTTGTGAGTTTTGGGATCAGCCATGGGTCTTACTTACCTCTGTTCTCACTATGCTGACTGGCTTAGGCAAACCAACATGATGAGTGACTTCTCACATACATTGATGTGAATTTACACTTTCTTTACTCCACTATGTGGTATTCAGAGTCATACCAGCCCCAAGAAGGCCATTTGATGCCTACACATTGTGATTTACTACTCTATGTGTTTTTGAACTGTACACTCCTCACCTGTCCAATACTAATGTATACACCACTTCTGTCCAATATGTTCCACCCCATGCCTTGCCAGTGTTTGACCCTCCCCACCACTCCATAGTGTGACACTATACTGGGGGAGAATGATCTGTGTCCAGAACCATTGTGCCCCTCGCACTGTTTCACAATTTGTGATGTGCTATTTTATTCTACTTGTTTCGGTCATGGTTGTTCATGTACAGTACAGATGAGTTTCCAGCACAGTCCTCTAGTCAGATTCCATGCATATGTGTGAGCCTGAGTTGTGCAGCATTAGGTGATAGCTAAAGTGTGTGTCTGTTTCCTGGGGTACTGCTACCCATCCTGAGTGTGAAGTGATCTGTGTGATGTGATGATTTGTGATGTTGAAGGTCATGGTGGTGAAATCAGATATGTGTGATACTGGTTTTAGTGGTGTTGACACACTGCTTGCTGTGCATGCACTGCTGTCAGTGGATGTTACATTGTCCTTACCAGGTGTGAGTCACCCTGATGTCCAGCTGAAATTGGTATGTGATGTGTTTGGATGTGCATATGCTATGAATTTGTTGTTGAGGGATGCAGTCTTCGTCCTGTGCTGGCTCTTTCTACTGACAGGTCCATGTGTGTGTAATGTGTTTTGTAGCATGACAGTGTGTGTGAGGAGTTTAAGTTTTTGAATGCATTCAGACGTTTGTTGATTTTGTGCTGTGCATTTATTGTGTGCATGTCACATGTGGCAATGTGGAGTCTTGTTTATTAGCTTGTTTTGTGTGCACAATGGTGCTATGGCCTCCTATATTTGAACAGTCACTTGTCAGGATTGTGCAGGTGAATGCTTGTGCAACACATTGACACCATGCTCACTTTGTAACCGGTGGAGTGTCTATGTCTGTTTTGGCAGATTTGTCTGGTTGCACACAGTTTGTGGTTATATTTGACATTTGTTAATGTATGTTTTTATTCTTTTTGCTGATGCTGTCTGTGCAGTTGGCCAGAAGTGAAATGTTGACTGTTCCAGGGTGGTCTAGGATCACATTGCCTATCCACTCTTTTGCTGCACATGGCCATGCTTGTTGGACTTCTTTTGGTGTGGTTTGTGATACATGTATTTGGCAATTGGTTTGAGTTCAATATTGGTTCAGACATCCCTGAGTGGAATTCAGACATTTGTAGAGACACACTAGGGTGTAGCATTGGGTATCAGGGAACTCATAGGACCTTATTTTCACCTTTGTCGGAGCTTCTCCCAGGTGTAGAGCAGTGAAGGTGGAAGATGGGTAGATGAGGGGTATGTGTGAAGGTCATAGTTGAGTTTGACAGTCATGGAATGTCACAGTGAGCCATGAGTGTTGTGCTGGTGGCATACACATGTCGAGATAGTTGATACAGATGAGGAGCTGGTCACTGTATGGCTTATAACAGTTCATCTCATTCTGGTCCAATGCATTACTTGCATTGCTGTCGCAGAGGGATACTGCACAGATGTTACTTCCATACAATTTTGATATCTGTGCCACCAATGTATTATTTGATGTCCTAAGTGTAGTGTGGTACCTCTTGAATGCCATGTACATATGGTACCAGTCATTTCTCAATGCTTTTCGTGCAGTTTACTTGTGATCATTTAGTGATGCTGACTTATGGTTTGTGTATGAGGCAGAGTTGAAGTGTGTGAGCTGTATCAAGGACTTAACATGCAGACTGACCATTTCCAAGGTTGTTAATCTGCACAGTGACTCTTCATTTCTTCAATTACTCACTTTTATTCACGTGAGTGGAAGGCCGATGTGAGGAAGAGGAGGGTTGTCATGAATCTCAGGTCAGAGTTTACTGCTGTCAAGATGGACTCTTCATGACACTTTGGCATACATTCAATACTTTATAGTTGGTGCTTCCTTTGTTGAGGTGGAGTAATGGTGTGGAGGTGTTCTGTGAAGTGGCAGTGTAGTCAGTGTTGTTGATGTATAGGACATACTCACATGGTGACATTTCGTGCAGCAGTACACAAGTGAGTCAAATGCAGACTGGTGCTTACTTTGAGTCTGGTGTTTGTGTCAGTGAATTTGTACTGTGTTGCATGGTATGGGCTGTCATTATGTGGTATGGTCTGTCATTGTATGTGATGAGACTGGCAATGTCTGCTTGGGGGGTGTGCTGACTGTGATTATGTGGCAGTGGTGTCTCAAATCATATGTCATCTACCTTAGCTCACTGACTCATCCAACACCTTGTTGAACCATTGTGAAATACACATACACACCCTGGTTGCTCTGCCCTCCTCTGGTCCACATTGTATATGGACTGTGCCTTATTTGGATACAATGATAGACTGGTGTCCTTTTGAAAGGACTCTAGCCTCATCCCTCACTCCTGTTGCTATACAATTCCTGATGTTCCTATTGAGAAGTCACTATAGACAGTGTCCCTGCACATGACTTCTTGCTGCAGATATGTTGTGCAGAGTGGTGCCACTCTTATTAATATGTGATGTGGAGGTTGTTATGATGATATTGCTTGCCTGGGACAATGTGCTGGACTCCTACAACATTGTGGGCAAGTTTTACCGTGGCTTCACCGCTGCGGCGACGTGACCGCCACGACCGGGCTAGATGCCATCATTTCTATGGAGATGGGTGCCCCCGATACTGAGGTGACAATTTACCTACGTGAAAGACATGTGTACTTAGACTATGGTATATGTTCCTGTCTCCACCAGGGTGTCTGATGTGGACAGGACACTTATTTCAGCGCGACAGTTGGGTGTTGTTGTTGTACATGGGTTGTATGCGGGGATATGTTTTTAACTTACCTGCGGCGTTGACCACGGCGGCGTCTTATCTGCTGGTAGTGGATGAGGTACAGCAGCGGAAGGGCTTGTAGAGCAGGATCCATGACAGCCAGGAAGGTGTGGAGGTGTCTCGGACTCGAGTTTCTATCTCTGCAGTTGTGCTTCCGCCATCTCAGACTAGCTGGTTTCTCCTCCGCCTTCCGTTTGGCTAGTAGACGTATCGTGATCTGTCCGGTGGATGGAACATCATTCCGCAAGGCGGGCTTTCTCTATTGGCTACCTCCGGCCCCGCTGCGGAACGAAATTTCTGGCGGATCCGGAAACACCGCGACGGACGGTAAAAGGGCTATCTTTGCCCATTGCAATATGGCAGTCGGGGGAACCGCCGCAGGAGTAACTAAATGGACGTTCTCCGCCAGCACCGCAGATCTGCCTACGACTGCCATCGTAATCAGCCCCATAGTCTTTAAATAAGGAGAAAAGGACAGACCCAAGTATGTTGCTGGTTGCGATTTTGTAAATGATTGCAAGACCATCCACGCATGGGCTCGCTTGCTTAGCCTGGCTTTATCCTCCATTAGTGAATGTTGCTTTGCCGCCTTCTTTAGTGTTTGTTGAAAAGTAGTAAATGTTAAGTTCCGCTGCCAAAGGTCTGCCATGTTGGTAAGCCGTAGAGATGATTGCAGATATTTGGTGTTGGCGGACTGGGAATCGCCTTGTAGTGCATTCCAAAGTGCATTGTTGATCTCATTTTCTCGATTGTTCCAGACTTTATACCAGGTTTTGTTGTTGCATATCTTCTGTGTAACTGTTGCTGTTGCAGCCCAAATTCCAGCCGGACCTGTGCTGGTGAGGAGTTACGTGGTAAAGAGAATACAGTTTTGTACACCCATGTTTGGAGGCTGTCCAGTGTCGCTGCATCTTTCCCATGGTGAACTTCGCTTACGCATGCTAAAGTTGGTAAAAGTTTTGCTTTCATGATCGCTAATAATGGCGTGAACGATGGGCCTTTTAGACTCTTTGATATTGAACAGAATGCAAATGTTAGGCCATTTCCCTTTTTTTGTATTGCCTCATTCAGCTTTTGAAAAGTGAATCTTTTGTCCAAATGTATCCCTAGGTATTTGTAACTACTTACCACTTCCAGTTTTGCGTTATTGATTTTAATTGTTGATTGTGGACGCAACGGCTTATAATCATAGCTTTTGTTTTTGTGACATTTATCTCTAGCAAATTTGTCTTGGCGAAGTTCCCTAATTCATTGATCGCTCTTTGCAGGCCAATTCTTGTGTAACTTAGTGGCACTATGTCGTCGGCATAAGATAGATGTGTAATAGGTAGTATGCCCAAACGTGCGGGATGCAAGTTGATCTTGTCTAGCCTTGGTGATAGGTCGGCCATGAATACGTTGAATAAATGTGGCGCTAGGACGCATCCTTGCTTTAGGCCCTCACTCGTGTAGATTTTTCTGGTGAGCCTCTTTTCATCGGCTATTTTAACTTGCATCCATGTATCAGTGTATAGTTCCATTATTGGTCTCAGTATTGCTTCCGGAAGGCCCCAGTGCTTCAACTTGTGCCATAAGATGCCTTTGTTGACTCGATCGAATGCAGCTTTAAAATCGATGAAGCATAAAAACAAATTCTTTCGCTGTCATAAGCTTTTTTCTGCCATTAGACCTAAGGTGAGGACATTCGTGATGGCGCCAGTGCCCCAACGGAAGCCGGACTGGTTAATTGGAATTATTTTGTTACTCTCAGACCAGCTTATTAGGTCTGCCAAGATCAGTGAGGCGTAATATTTTGCTTCGGCGTCTATTAAGGCTATAAGTCGATAATTAGCTGGGTCGGTTCGCTCCCCACCCTTAAATACTGGATATATTATTGAACCTCTCCAGCTCTCTGGAAGGCAGTTTGTGGTGCCCACCTCATGTAACAGGCAGGACAACAGTGCCATCCAGAAGTTGGGGTCTTGCTTATAAATTGCTTGGGGTATGTCGTTCGGACCTGGTGCCCCATCTAGCCTGCCCTTGGCTATGACCTTGAAAATTTCTTCTTCGGAGTAGTGTATGCATGATTGATCTATTACCATGTTGCTCTTCAAGGATCTTCCTAACACTTTGGGGGTCGTAACTGTTGAGTGCTTTCGGTTGTCCTGTTTTTGTGAGCCTGCAGTTTCTACAGGTAATATTTGGTCTGCTTAAGTAGTTGATCTCAACTGCATTAATGTGTTTGGGTCCTTTACTAGAGAGAAGTATGGAAATACCTGCACTGTGGTCACCTTCTCAGGTGTTATTGAGAAGGTGGTGATTAGGTGATGTGCCCAAGCTAGCTCCGAGACGCTGGTCACATTTATCACTTTTGGCGTTCTTACAAGGGAGTTTACTTGATCCCAAAAAGCTCTAGTGTTTGATCGTTTAGCATTATGTAGGAGTTTCAACCAAAAGTTGTCCCGCTGCGTTCTGTTATCCTCCCAGATTTGTTTTTTATACCACTTCTTAAGTTGTTGTATTTGTTCCCATGTCGTTTTTGATGCATTATGGCCCCTTGTGGATCCGATGGCAGCTTGTAGTTTTTTCCTTAAGTTTCTAGCTGTTTCACTCAGGAACCTGCGTTGGTCGGAGTTTGTGCTTCGATGCTAGTTTGTTGTTGTAGCTTTCTGGGAAAGGTTTGTTAAAAAGGTGGCCCAGGATTCTATTATCGAGCCATTTTGTGAGTCTTGAGTTGCTATCAGTTCCTTTGCCCTCAAGGCGATTTGGAGAAGTGTACTACTTGCCCATCGTAGTCGTTTAAGGTTTATCGTTGTTGTGGACCCAACCTCAGTTGGTGCTTTCCTATGCCTTGGGAACGAGGTTAGCAAATCGAGATGTCGGCGCGAATGGTCGCTTTCAGTGGTGTATGTAATCGAAAACACCTTTATTTGCGCAAGCAGTGGTAAGGTGACAATTGTGTAGTCTATGATGGAGCTAACATTGGGACCATGATATGTGCAGATCGGAGGTCTGTCCTGTGACACACTACCATTTAATACTCGCATCCCTAGGTGTTCAAGGTCTATCACTAATTGCTGCCCACCCGAATCAGTCCGTTTAAAGGTAGGATGCACTTGGTTTTGTACTGCCCAGATTGCATTTGCGGCAGTTATGTTGTCATCTTCCTCTGGGGTGTATATCAAATTTGACTTGAAGTCTCCTGTTAATATTATTTCCCACGTGGGTTGTTCGAACCGGAGTTCTGCTATGGTAGGTATTAGTGTTTTTAATAGCTCTTTTTTTATCTTTTGTTTTGGGTGTGCCTAGAGATTGATAAGGATAATGGTGCTGGCGGCTTTGTTAGATCCCAAGTCCATTTTTATTATTTGCATGTCCGTCGTTGTTGTGGTGGGCTATTGGGCAGATGCACTATTTAGTGTTGTTGTAATGTAGACAGCTAGACAGCCCTTGGGTCTGCCGTAACGCTGGGTTCTTGTAGCCTTTACATGATGAAGAATGCGCCCTGGGACCTGGACTGGGGCTATTAGCCATGTTTCTTGAAGGGCTACTATTTCGTAATTTTTCCAATTCTCAGGAGGTACATTGTCCTGCAGGTCACGCTTTGCACCTGCTATATTCCACGACAGGATGTTTATTGGCAGGTGCTCTTATGTACTGCGCGTCATTATGGGTAATTCTCTTCGTGCGAGAGGTGGAGAGTCCTTGTTGCCCTCTTTACCTCTTGCACTTTGTAGTACTGAACGAGCTAGCTTTATGCTGGAATGATTGATCTTAGTGTTATGCTGATGTAGCAGGGGTAGGGGGTAATGTTGTTTTGTGGGAATAGACAGAGATATGCCCCAAGCCTCAAACTGTAATGCATTGTTTAGAATGGCCAGGTTGAGAGAGTTTTTTCTGTTCCTTTGTTGTCCTCCTGTTGGATGAACTCTATTGCTAGTAGGTCTGTTGAAGATAGATGCTTTAATGTTGGGATAGCTGCCATTAGTCTCAGGACATTTCCTCTGTTTAAGTAATCTTGTGGACCTTGTAATGTATAGTGTGGAGTTAATAATATCCGGTTGTTTGAATGTTGTGTTGGGTCATTAATTCGTAAATGAGATGTAAGTACTGGGCTAATGCTTTGATTTCCAGACTGCCCATTCAATTCATGGCCTCTCTCTTTTTCGCGCTGTAAATTTATTTTTATCAGTACCTGATCGCTCGGTTCTCTGCCAGGTTGGTGCCCTCTCTGTAATATAATTTCTCGTTCTCCTCTACAGGGGTTAATTATCTCAAGGTTGGACAGTCGGTCATGAACTGGACTTTTATAAGTGCAACGGGCCTCTTCTGCATTTTTGGCTGTTGTCAAGCTGTTGTCAAGCGGAGGTTTGTCGGTCCATTGCTGTTTTTATTCAATGTGCCCTCGGTTGTATTTGTATTGTTCGTGGAGGGAAATGTTTTGCTGTCTATGGGCATCGTTGTTGCTAGTTGAGGTGTATTTAGCCTGGGCCCTCTACTCGGGGACCTCTCGTTTGCTTTATTTGAGCCATTTGAGCAGTTTGATCCAGACGATTCCCCAGATGATAAGCCTGACATCTCCAACGCCGCCAGTTGGTCTTTGCAGTGCTTCTCCCCTTCTTCTTTATCACCTGCTTTCTAGCCTTCCTGGCACGCTTCCTCTGTCTTTTCGTTAGGGGGGCAGGCAGTGTATTTAAAAGATCAGTCAAGGAATTTGGTGGCCAGTCCGTTAGGCTTTGTTGTGCATCATCATGAGTAACAGGTGATGATGGTAGTGGTTCTGTAACCGATACCTTGTCGTCTTTTCCCTGTGTGTGCGTCCCTTTATCAGTTGATAAGAAGTTGTTGTTTTGAGTTTTTAGAGGAACTGAAGGTTTAGGTATTATTTTCCCGTTTGATGAGTCACTCACTGCTATACTGTGTGACATTGGTGGCAGGAAGGGCTGTTTGCATTCCTTTAGGATACTCATTAAAATAATCGGTAGATCACTTAGTTTTTCAACTATTAGGCAGCACGCACAATTAGTTACCGGGACTGAAATAGGTATGTTGTTTTTTAGCATTTATTAGGCCCATCAAGGAGTTGAGTTTGGTGTTTATACCAGCAATGTAGTCTGCTATATTGTTCATCAAATTAATTTGAATATCAAGTTTGTCTGACTGCATATTGAGGGCACTAATTGAAATTTGCAGTGTTTTTGTTAATGAGGTATCCAGATTTGTGAGGTCTTCCATTTTTACATCGGACTTGTATCTCCTTCTCGTTGGTTGATGACTAGTGTTGAAAGGCCTTTGTTCATTTCGCTCCATTGCGAACCCGGCAAGTTTGGGTGCGCTATCTTTGTCAGATTTGTCATCCTGTTTGAACTGCTGATCGTTATTTGTTTCGTTTTTATTGTTATTGTTATTTGCTGGGCTAATGATGTCTTTATCGGGGTGCTCGGACCAACTTGGTATTTCTATTATTGATTGTTGTTGGTCTTCCATTGGAAGATTCAGTTTATTACTGAATCGTACAATAACTGGGTTCTTGGCGATAGTTCCTGTTGCCCGCATTAAATCTGTGTTATTTGTTATTGACCGTTGCTCCATGCTGCCTTTGTTGGGTTTGTCCTCCTGGTTAGTCTTCTGATATTTGTTTGTTTTGTTTTTGTTGTTGTTATTATTTGCTGGACTTGTTGCGTCTTTTTTGGCCACTCAATGGAACTTGATATTTCTATTATTGATTGTTGTTGACCTTCCAGTTGGAGTGTCAGTTGATTACTGGATTGAACATAAGCTGGGTTCTTAGTAATAGTTCCTATTGCCTGCATTAAATCTGTGTTGTTTGTTATTGAGAGAGACTCTGTCCAGGAATCACTAGGGGGTCGATTACGATGTCGGGCGGATCGCCACCGCCCGCATGGCGGTGGCGATCCGCCCGCCATAATCGCCCGTCCGCCAACAAATTCCCCCGCCATATTACCATGGCGGAGGGGAGCCCGGCAGACGGTAAGACCGTCCGCATGTTTTCCGCCCGGCCGAACAGTCGACCGGGCGGAAAAGGGTTTAATATGGTGGCGGTGTCTGCAAGACACCGCCATCCATATTATGATGCCGGCGGAGATGAGCCTTTCCATGGTGGCGTCGCCGCCATGGAAAGGCTCACGGTCTTTGCTGTTGGGGGCCTGTTGCGGGCCCCCAGGGTGTTGGGGGGGTGGGGGCTGCACATGGGGGGTACCTATGGTACCCCCCTGCATCTGCATGCACAAGGTGGCAGGCACCAGGCGGTGCCTGTCACGTTGTGCATGCAGATGCACAACATGCATTTCCAGCACTGTGGCGGCGGTGTTGTGAGCACCGCCCGCCACAATGCTGGAAATGGGGGATGCCACCGCCACCGTGGCGGTGGCATCCTAATCACATGTGCGGGACCGCCGCACACATAGCGGGCGGTCCCATTTACCGGGGCGATGGCGGGCGGACAAAGTCCGCCCGCCATCATAATCGGCCCCCAAGTTTTTTGTGCGTGATGGGTGACTTCCTGGTTGTTGTTTTTCACTGGTTGTTGCCTAGGAGTGGAGTGGTCATTGGATTTTTCTGCGTTGCAGGAGACTTCCAGGGTATTATCTGTCTCTAATTCTAGCTTGGGCATGGACTGGGCTGCGTTGTTAGTATGCACTTGAGCTTGGATGACTTGCCTCCCACCGCCATGGTGGTTTGATTTTTCGGCATGTGGTTTTATATCAGCTGCCGTTGGATTTAGATTTCTAATGTGGCTTGGGTCCGTTCCCTCTACCATTGCTGTCTATGTAAGCACTGCACTGCCCTTTAAATCCTCATCCTGTATGGATTTTAATTTATGCGGCATCAGAGGTTTGAGAAGACCTGTAATTTTGTCCGGAGTTGAATAAATAACTGCTGTTGGGTCCTTTAAAAATGTAAATTTTCCAGTGGGCTTCATTGATCTGAAAATAGAGTATGTTGGTGATATTATTGTTGCTCCAGGAGTTTGAGAGGGTTTTGACAAGCTTCCCGGTAGGGTCTTGCCGCTTTTTGGTTTTTGCTTCGGTTTTGGATTTTTTTGTGATGGTTACTTCCTGACCCTGATTGATCAAATTTTTTACTATTGGCTAAGTAGCAAAGTAGTCTGACTACTTGGGTCAGTTGTTCTTCTAGCAAGCCTTTGTTATGTGCCAATAATTGTTAGTTTACGTGTATGCTATGTTTATTGATAAACTGTTTTCAGTCAATTAACCACGTTAGTGTAACCGGACAGTTCTTGTTACCTCTCCTTGTTATCTCTCCTAGCCCCTTATGTTTGTCCAGGCTACTGTTGAGGCTTATCAGCATGTCCGCTCCATGCGGGTACTTGGGGCAAAACCGTAGAGCTTGCTGGGCCTACCTGCAAGCAGCACCCTGTCCTTACGGGCCGCTACTGCCGAGGCCAAAACTTACTCTTGGTAATTGCTTGGTGCTACTTCCCCAGGAAGGAATAGGGCAGTGGGCCTAGAGGACCATGCAAGCAGGGCACTCTAGGTGGAGCCGCAAGCTGCACCCAACCTAGTTGGGCCGCTTCCGTGGCTTCACCCTGGGATAAAACTCAGCAGCTGCCCACTAATGGCGGCTGCGCTCGCTGCCCCCCAGGCCACACCTTTCTCCTTACTGCTGTGCTTGTTGCAACTGCTGCACTCGTGGCTCCTAGTTCGGGCTCGTGGCTCTTCTGCCGGCGCACAGCAAGGCAGACGCGCCAAGGCACTGCAGCGTTTACCGCTCACTGATGGCGGAATCGCAGAATCTCAGAGGCTCCCCCCGGAAGAATCAGCGGGGTCAACGGCCGAATCCCACAGGGTAAGGGCGGGCGGCGGCAGCAATTCAAATGGTGTCCTCCTTCCTTGCTTCCTCCCTACTTTGCTGCATCCGCGCTGCGTCGGCGTCTGTGTCAGAGATTCGTCAGCACTCAGCTAAAGCTCCTGCATCCAGTAACAGCAAGAAAAACGTTGCTTGTGGAGTCAGCGCAACTTATTCCACTATACGCAACTGCACTCTATGCCACTCCACTGTATGCTATTCCAATCAACATCACTCCTGTCTACACCACTTTCACTCTATGCCACTCCAGTCTCCTTCACTCCTCTGTATGCCACTCCAATCTATGCTACTCCACTGTACATAATCTCAGTGTGTACTAGTCTGGAGTACTCTAGTCCACTGTATGCCACTCCACTCTACTCCACTCCCCTGTACGCCACTTCACTGTACTCTATTCCACTGTACACCACTCCACTCTATGCAACTCCCCTGTAGGCTGCTCCACTTTATGCTATTCCACTGTACCGCCCTCCACTCTATGCCTCTTCACTTTATGCTATTCCACTCTATGCCACTCTACTCTGCCACTCCACTGTACACCACTCTACTATATGCCACTACACTGTACCTCACTCCATTGTACACTGCTCTACTCTACTCCACTCCATTCTACAGCTTTCCACTGTTCACTGTTCCACTGTATGCCACACCACTCTACACCACTTCAGTCAACACCGCTCCACTGTATGCCACTCCACTCTAGGACACAGTACTCTATGCTATTCCACTGTACGTAGCTTCACTACACCACTCCACTCTAAGATATTTTACACTATCACACTTCACTAAGCACCACTCCACTGTATGTTATTGCACTGTATGCCACTCAACTCTACATCTCTCCACTCTACCCAACTACCTCTCCACTGTGCTGCGCTCCACTCAACAAAACTATACACCACTCAAAAACAGTCTATGCCCCTCCACTGTACCACACTACATTCCACTGTATAGCATTACTCTGTACAATAATGCACTCCTGTCACTACCAGTATACAGCACTCTACTTTAATCTATAGCACTTTACAACACTGTACTCCACTCCACACCACTCTACGCAACTCCCTCTATGCCGCTCCACCCAAGTTAATATGCTCTACTATATGAGACACTACTCCACTGGGCTTCACTACTGTACTCCATGCCACTCCACTGTATGCTACTCTATGTCACTCAACTGTACGACAATGTTTCCCACTACACTCTACAATACTGTACCCCACTGTACTCTACTCCACTCCACTGTACAACACTTTCATCCACTCTGTGACACTCTTCTCTTATCCACTCTACAACAACACTTACCAACACTTAACACCATACCACTCCAGTCCAATGTACTACATCATTCCACTCTTCTTGACTCCACACCACTGTACTCTAGAACATGCTACTCCACTCTATGCTATACCATTTCACTGGTCTCTAGTCCAATGTACTACACTGCACTACAATTATCCCACTCTATGAGAGTGTACAACACTTCACTCTACACCATCCCACTATATCACACTGTGCAACTCCACTCTACCAGCCTCTACGACACTGTACTCCAATCTATGCCCCTACAATATGTTGTACATCCCTCTACTCCACTCTATGCCCCTACGCCCCAGTGTACAGTACTCTACTCTACGATACTTTACAATATTCTACAAAAAACCTCTCCACTGTACTTTACAAGACGCCACTCCAATGTATAACACTTTACTGAATTCTACACTACGCCTGTCCACTCTAGTGCACTCCACACCAGTGTACTATACAACATGCCACTGCAATATTAAACAATTTACTTCACTGTACTCTACTCCACTCCTCTTTACTCAACTCCACTCTGCACCACTCCACGTAACCCCACTCCACGTAACCCCACTCTACTCTGCAACACTGCACTGTAGGCCACTACAATCTACACCACTCTTCTGTCTACCACTCTACTATACCACAGTACACTCTACTCCAATCCAGTCTACTCAACTCTAAAACAGCACGCTGCATGACAGTATACTGTACAAGACTCTCCTCCACTACTGTTCTACACTCCACTTAATGACACTCCACTCGATGACAGGAAACTCTACAATTTGGAACACATTTTCATTAGAAATATAAAACCATTGAAATTCAAAGAAAAAGCAATGGCTAAATCTTTATTATAGCAAGGAAAATGTTACTTATTCTTTCTATACAAACCAAATTTAAAATACACAAACATTACACATTCTAAAGTTAGATATACCTTAAATCAGGGTTCTCCAAAGACATTCCTGAATGGCCGGATCCATGCCAGATTTTTAAAATAACTACATTTATCTAAATGGGGATATGCTAAAAATCTGGCATGGATTCACCCTCCAGGACCAACTTTGGAGAACCCTGCCTTAAATGCTTATATTAACTATAGCTCCCCATTCTAGAGAAAGTTCGCCGCCATATTCGAACGGGTCGTCTACTCACGGAGACTATCAGGACAACCTTATTGCTTCTCCTCAACCAGATTCATCCGTTTCTTTTTTCCGACTTTCCCATTTCGTGGGGACGCGGACCTACCTGCCATCAGTGGTCACCGCCAGTTGTTTGTTGGCTGCCTTCACCGCCACCGCCGCCAGAGTCAATTGGGGAGTGGAGTTGGTCGCGGGGAAGGACGAGACTACAACTCCCGGCATTCTTGGTGGCGCGCACGCCAGTCACGGAAGGAGTAAGCGCCGGGAGACGATTAAAAGAGGGACAGGCCTCCCGCAGCGCGGGACGCGGACCTACCTGCCATCAGTGGTCACCGCCAGTTGTTTGTTGGCTGCCTTCGCCGCCACCGCCGCCAGAGTCAATTGGGGAGTGGAGTTGGTCTCGGGGAAGGACGAGACTACAACTCCCGGCATTCTTGGTGGCGCGCACGCCAGTCACGCAAGGAGTAAGCGCCGGGAGAAGATTAAAAGAGGGACAGGCCTCCCGCAGCGCGGGATGTGCGCGGGCAAAGCCCGGGCCAAGGGCGGGTCTGTCTGCGCCCGGGCCAAGGGCGGGCCCGTCTGCGCCCGTCCGAGACCGGCTGAGACTGGGCTGGGCCATACCTCTTGGCTGTAGGATGTCGGTTTAATGTTTAACTGAATTGTGGCCATCCTGTTATTTGGTTTTTAAGGTACATTGGAAGGAGGTAGGCACGTTCCTACAACTATTATTTAACCTCTATTTGGATACACATCACAAAATCTGGTATCAGTGGGTCGCGATAGGGTGGTGATCTTTTTTTGGTCCAGTACTGATCACATAACATGGACATTTGTATACACGTGGTTTTACTCTTTTTTACTGTGTTTTACTGTGTTTGTGTTTATTGCCGCTGTTTACATTTACCCAACTGTATTTTGCACTGTATTTGCCCAAAGTTGTTCTAAGTCATGGGGAGGCGCAGGATTCAAGCGGGGCTAGTTGGGGTTAAGGCAGCACCTAGTTCCACTACCACAGGTGCGACAATGGATTCCTTTCTGCAGAGGGCAGCCGCCGTCATCGATATGGAGATCGAACTAGTGAATAGACGTCTCTCCAGATCACCCACTAAAAGCTCGCACCTACCCCCAGTTGGCCCCAGTGCACCGCTGGCTGAAGTTTTAGCCAAGTCTTTGTCCTCAACTCCACCTGCCTGTCTCGACCCTTGTCAGGGGTCACCCGTGGGTTCCTTCATCTTTGAAGGGTTACCAGTTACGCATGAAGCGCACCCTCCGGTTCCTTACCCGGCCCCGCATAGGTCTCTTTCTCCTACAGTGATAGTTGAAAGCAGACATAGCATTGCTCGGCCGCAAGGGAAGGATAGTACCAACTCACAAAATCATTCAGGTACGCACCCGCTCTTTCACAGGGAGAAGACCCAACATTCGGATTTGGGGGGCCTTAATCCTGGGGGAAGCATTAAACGTAAACTTCATACTATAGGGGGCAAAGCAAAAAAGTCTAAATCTACCTTGGCCCCTAAACCAGCTACCAAGACACTGGCATCTAGACCGGTAGTCACAAATATAGATCTATCGATCATTAAGGCTTTTACGGATATAATGTCCACCCTTTTGGAAGCTAAATTGAGCCCTATCTTTGATAGGTTGTCAGTGATTGAGAAAGGATTAGCAGGGGGGGCACAGCCAGACGCACCCGTAATTAGCGGGGATATTGGTGGTCCTGTAAGTTCAAATTTTGCAACTGACCCAGGCTTAGCCCCTATTTCTAGCAACATATCTAGAGACCAGCAATGCACACAAAGCCATATGCAGCATTTAGCCCAAGGGGGGGAGAAGGGGGTGGTTCACGGGGAGGGCAGCCATCTAGTGGGCCATCGGCTGCTTTACCCTCTAGACAAGACATACAACTCCCCTTAGGTCGGTTGGACGACCCTGTGGCGCATCAAGGGAACATAAGTCAGCATTTGCCCATTATTCATCTTCCTCCAGAATCTACACCTTTTGTAGTGGTTCTGGGGAATGTGCCACCCCTCTTCCCTGGCACAAAAGAGGATTTCAGTCAGCTTAAAAATAAGGTACTCCACTGGCTATCAAATAACACCACTGTGGGCCCCGGTGTGGAACGTAACATAATTATGGTACGCCGGGTGGCATGGATAGGAAGCTCGCAAAAATTAGGAGGAGGTGATTGTGTAATTGTAAATTTTAACAGAAGCTTCTTGGCTGAAAGAATTTTGTCTAGGGCCTCTTATGTTGGTTCATTTACTAATGGCTCCACAATACAAGTACTACCTTTGTTTTTGTTTTTTTACAGTGTAGCCTTTCGAGGGGATAAAATAGGGTATAGTGCTATGGAAATGCCTCGCGACAGGCAGTATCCAAAAACCTTGATGACCAGCGATCACACAAGCACCCTATAGTTCATGCTCAAGAGGGTCTCACTATGTCCCTACCTTGCCCCCTTCCCTAGCTCTAACAAATAGATTTGCTATGCTATCGGGGATGGAGGAATGCGATTGACTGCATACCCCTAGTGACCCTGTAGTAGAGCCCAAGTGCCAGCAGTGGGCTCACTCCCCAATGGTAGTTGAAACAGAGATACTGCAGCCGGCCCAGTTCCCACCTTTTCAGAAAGAGGTGATACCCCATATACCGGATAGTAATGTCATATCATGGAACATAGCAGGCCTGGCCGATAAGTTTCAGGACCCCTTATGGCAGCAGTTTGTCAGGCAATTTTCTGTTATCTGCCTTCAGGAAACATGGCTGGTGGATTGCAATTTGTTTTTGGAGGGATTTAAAGCTTTTTTTGTCCCTGCCTTACCATCATCTAGTGGCAGAGCAAAGGGCGGTCTGGTTACCTATATCTCCCTGTCAGTTGATTGCCAGACACGGATTAATCCCTCTTTTAGTCAGGCACTCCAAGTTATTACCCTCAAGAAGGGGAATGATCTATTGGGCCTGTTTAATTTCTATAATTCACCAAATAGTAAGCAGGGGGAAGGTAACATCACCCAGTTAGGTCACTACCTAAGGCAGATCTGTGGCCACACATTGCATTCAATAATGGTGTTAGGAGATTTTAATATCCATCCATGTGGTGACCCAAAGCTTACAATAATGTCCAACCTGGGATGCCATAGAATGGGGGTTTCCACTTTGAGCATTCCATCCAGGGGGACGAATTGAACAAATTAACTGATGAATACGATTTACTGGCATTAATGTCCCTTACGGCTCCTAACAACAAAGCATTGGTTCCCACTTATAAAGGGAATGGTAGTGGGTCTTTTATCGACTACATTTTAATTTCCTCTACTATCCAGTCCGTATTTCAAGGGTTTAACATTAGGGATAGTGCTTATAGTGACCATAACCCCCTATGTGTCCACCTAAGCGGTTCATTTTTATCTAGCAAACATAAGGGGAGGGCACCAGGTATATTAAGATCCTCGGACGGCGGGCGCTGTCTTAAGTGGTCACAGATTGATGCAAATGTTTTTATAGAGAAGTGAGAGATTCATGTGCCGCTGAATTTGCTCTCTGTGTCCTGCCGGATAGTTTGCCAAAAGACGTTCTTAGTGCCTTTAACGTCATTTAGTTCAAGGCAGGGGATCTCTTAAGCGCACCGGTACGTACAGTATCTAATTCAAACCCAAGATGGTTTGATTCCTCCTGCACCCAAGCGGCACGAAAATTGAAAGAGGCCTTGAAGACCATCCCGAGAAATCAACAACTCATACGCTCCTGTCGCCTAGCATACAAACAGGCTTTAGCTATTCGCAAGGGAGTTCTCAAGGAGGAGGCTTGGAAGGAGCTCAAGATTTTGGGGAATTGTTAGAAGACCTTTGTTTGCTCCAGATACAGGCAGTGCCATAGCCTCCCTTATTACGGAGGAAGAATGGGTGGCCCACTTCCAGTCCATGTTCATGGGGTGTATGGCCCCCCCTGGACAGCCACATAGGGAAACCAAAACTGACAGTTTGGTTTTCGTGCAGGCAGAGGTGGAGGCGGGGATTGCCGGTCTAACGTGTAACAAGGCTCCGGGTCCGGATGGAATTCCGCAAGACCTTTATAAATCAGACCCTCCTTTTTGGGCACCGATCATCGTGGCCGTACTTAATGCGGCAGCCAGGGAAGGCTGCCCTGAATCTTGGGCTACTTCTACCATCGTGCCAGTATTTAAAAAGGGGGATCCCAATAGCACGTTTTGTTATCGGCCAATCTCCCTCATTGATTCAATAGTAAAGGTGGTGGGAGGTGTGCTACTGCAACGATTATCCTCTTGGACCGAGGAGTATAATATCATCTCCGAAATTCAATTTGGGTTTCGCCTGGGACGATCGACGGTGGCCCAATGTTTAAATCTCTACCTGATCCTTGGCAAGTACACGTTGGCTCGCCCAGGTACGATCTACATGGCCTTTATGGACCTTTCGTCCGCGTTTGACTGTGTTAACCGGACCTAACTGTGGCAGTCCATGAGGGCCATGGGGGTGGAGGCCAATATCGTGGATTTCCTAATGGATCTGCATAGAGAAACAAAGGCGAGTGTTAGATTTGCCCAGGATCTTCGGGTTTCTATGAATTTTAATATCAGAAGGGGGGTACGCCAGAGTTGCATCCTGGCCCCCTTCCTTTTCAATCTTTATATAAATGACCTCGAAGGAGCCTTGGTTGCAACGGGGGCTGATTATCCGCATATAGGGCGACGGGGTCTCCCGGTCCTACTATATGCGGACGATGCGGTCCTCATAGCTAGGACAGCCAGGGGATTACAATCCTTATTGAACTCTTTAGAGACTTTTATGGGGACCCGAGACCTGGCTATCAACAACGCAAAATCTTTTATAATGCAGGTAGGGGTTCGGCCCATGAAAAAGTACCCTTTTGTGGTGGGCCCTGAGAGGGTCCCCCTGACAACAGTGTTTCAATATCTGGGGGTTCTGTTGGACGACCGATTAAAGTGGGGACCCCATATACAGAAGAAAAAAGGGGAGTTTATTTGAATAACCGCCGCCATTTTCAACTTTGCTGCTAAGATGGGCAGGCGCCCAGTTGCAGCTATGCTGAAAATTTATCAGGCCAAAGGCGTAGCAACTGCTTGCTATGGAAGCGAGATCTGGGGCTACACCACCACAGATGCATTGCAGGTGGTTGAGAATAATTTTCTAAAACGCCTGCTGGGTGTGCCAAAAAGTTTATCTAATCTGGGAGTCCACGAGGAATTGGGGGTGCCATTTTTATGTGATTTATTGGCTCTGCGTCCTTTGGTGTTTTGGCTCAAGTGTTGGCTAAATAAGGAACTAGAGCTCACACAACAGATTATAACGGACTGTATGAGCCTTGACCATATGCTTCGAATCCCATGGCTGAAATATATTGGTGGTTGTTTTACTGAGTTGGGCCGCCCGGATCTCTTTTTAAAACCTTCTGTCATAGTAAAAAAGGATGTGGAACTGGTTAAGAAAGCTTTTAGTTGTAGCAGGAAGCTAGTAATAGACGAGCTGGAATTGAGAAAACCAAGCGTTCGCAAATTTCTAATCCTGAAAACTGATCCATCTACAGAGCCATATCTTTTGGGAACACTGACTACATATGAGAGGTTTTTATTGTCTAGGTTCCGCTTTGATCTTTTTCATTTGTTACTTGCCGTTCCTAAAGGGTATAGCAGAGGACAGGTGTTAGCACCCTGTGGCTGCGATCAAGTATCTCCACAGGATCTGCTACACTTTATGTTCATATGCAAATTTTATGATACACCACAAAGACACTTTTTGCTCCCCTTTTAAAAAGGTTAAATTTTAATCAGGTTCGCCCAGCACTTTTGTTCTTACAGATGCTAAAACCTGATTGTATTTTTTTATTGTAGGATATCTGAAAGCAGCAGTGAGAACAAGGGCATGTTTTGAATCTTAGTCATATTAGAAGGAGAAGGTTTAAAATTATGGACTATGCGTTCTGTATTGTATTTTATTAACTCTATGTATTTATTTGTTTTTATTTATTGCCATAACTTGTTAAACTTCCTAAAAATTAGGCTTTTAACGAGGTGCGGATATGCTGTAACTTTTATGGTTTTTATGAAAAACCGAATAAAGTTTTTTTAAATTTTTTTTATTTGATTTGATTTGAACTATAACTTGCCAATTAACCATGCACAGTGTTATCACAAAACATGTGATTTGTGATCTCATAACTATCATTGTAAACACTATTATTTTAAATGGTTTAAGTGATATAATATTAAAAGGGTATAAGCAGTGTATGGAGAAGGCGCAAGTTCAGGTGGTGCTTCCACAGACCTCATGATTCTGATGGGACTTAGTTAATAATGCCATTGAAATTAAGTGACTGCTCAGAATGAGAGTTCTACAAATTGCTTTAAAATCACACATTTGATTCATGACACAACACCCTTTTAAATCCTTCTTACCTACTCAACAGTCAGTCTATTTGTAAAAGTGGGCAACCTAAAACAGACCACTTGCACCCTTAACTCCAACTACAGGATTGTGCCCATTGTTGCTATTTAATTTTCTATTGTAAAGGAAATATGCCACTTTTATTGCAAATGTGACCACTTAAAGAATATCTGTGTGCAACACAACCATTCATGCAGGGTACTTCTCTGGTCGAAACTGGTAGCAGCACAACAAATGAACATGTGCCATCTTTGCCCAAAATTGTTTTTTCTATCAATTGTGCTGCAACTCTCTTCTTGCAAAAAAACAACTAAAACTTAGGGCCTGATTATGACTTTGGTGGTCTCGTACCACCGTCGCGACGGGATCGGAGTCCCCGCCCACCGGCTTGGCGGTCTGCCAGCTGCATTTTGATGTTGGTGGTCCCATAGACATAAGAACGTCCGGTTCTCGACACCACCGTCAGGATTTCTCACCCCGCCGCAACAGAGTAACAGGCTGCAGCGGCTGATGGTAGAAGTCCAGACACCATACCCGCCATGCAGATTACGATGTGCCTTACCACCAAGCCGACTGTGAAGGGAAGACCTCCACACTCGACCTGGTGGGAAGACAGGAAATAAGGTTAAACTCACCTCATGTCCCGTTTCCAATCCTCTTCCCATCACGGAGCCCAAAGTCCAGGTACCCCCTTTGCAGTTGACACTTGTCCACGCGGGAAATCCACTCCGCCGTCCCCATAGGCACAGGTAAGCCACTCGAACATTCCTGTACTCTTCCGATAGCCTTCTACCCATGCTGCTGGACATTGCTCACACAAGCACTGTCTCCATATGTGAAAGGCAGCGAGTCTTCTAAGACCCTCAATGCTGCCCGGTGCAGGGTTCCACCTCTAATTCACTTTGGGTTCGCTATCAAAATAATGAGGCAAGCGCTGGAAACTGGAAGACAAGAAAAAGGTTTATTTCTCATGAGGAGATCACGTCAACTGTAGACACCGGGATGTCTGAGGGAGGTGTTCTGCTGATAACTCCTTTGGCTCTTCCTTTTATACAGGTTTGACAAAATGCATTGGTTTCATCAACATGGTTACACAAGCTTGGGGTCCCCGCCCCTGGCAGGTTGTCACAGAAGCCCAACAGTAATTCTCTTCCCACCCAGGTCAAACAGACAATCTTATCTTGCAGCTGGACCTTGCTTCAGGGTCTAAAACATGTGAGACCGGCCAGATCTAAGAGTCCGTTCTGTTGATAAAAACAGGTCCCATTGTTGGTAACAACAAGTCTTGCTGTTTGCAGTGCAATACATCATGTTGCAAGAGTCTTTTGGTGTTTGGAACCTGTTTGTGTAACTAGGTGCAGTGAGGGGTAGAGTGTCCAAAGGTTTGCCTGAAAACAGAGATGAGAGGAAAAACGAGTTTGTGGCAGCAAGTGGCGCTGAGGTTTGTTGCGGCAAATAGAGTTTATAGCCCCCAGCACACGTACCAGGTCGGTCAGAGGGTCAGAGGGATGCTAGTAAGGGCAGTGTGAAACAAAGGTGACCAACAGAGTACAAAATGGCTGTGATAGATTAAAATGACTGCAACTTATGTGCACATAGAATTCCACCAGACAAGATGGCGCAGGTAATGTTCACGATTGTCGTTTTGCTTTTAACAGTGGCCCCTTTGAACATAACTAGCCAGCTTGTCAGTCTATTTCGATCTCCATAATGTCCTGTATCTCTTGATCATACTTTACTCTCATTTTTGTTAGCTGAGTGTCCATAGTCTTAGAGTGCAAGGTAGTTATGCAAAGAGAACACAAAGGTGGTATACAGTGTATACCCAAACAACAACCACATATTGTCAATACTGGGACCAAGAGAATCATTGATATTTTCCAACCCCACTCCTTCAAGATGCCCCAAAGCCAACTTCCAATTGTCCAAGTCTCTGATCCTTGATGAATTTCTGAAGATAGTCTATGGAGATGTTCGATTGCTTCATAGACAGAAGGTGAATTATCAGGAATGTATACACAGCAGCTGGCACCGATGATGCGGCATGCTCCTCCACTGTCTGCTAGTACCACGTCCAGGACCATGCGATTTTGCAGGGTAACCAGACGGATCGCTTGGAGCTCAGCAGTGTTGTTGGTGAGGATGCCAGCAGTGACGTTCAGGGCGGTCTCTACCGCTTGGGACAGATGTCTGATGGCTCGGCTGTTTGCCATCGGACCCCATAGCGGGACGAGCCCTTTTGCTGCGTCGAGGAACTGTGATGAGGCAGAGTCTGCTTGATCAATGTCTTTAGAATGCTTTTCTTGATGATGCTCTGCAGGGGCTGTGTAGGTTGGTGGCAAAACAAAGGCGATGTAGCACGTGCCCCCCCAGTTTCTTGGGAGCCAAGTGTAGGCTTTGGTTCCACAAACAAAGTACATATTGGGTGATGCAACAAGCGCTGGGGGGTTGGCAGTGTTCAAAGTCCTTACAATGCTACAGGTGCTGTGACCCACATTCTTAGTCCCACGGCCTTCAATGCATACAAGGCCAGAGACGTTCACCACAGATAGGGCCACAGTCAGTGTTGCAGCAGTTCTTTTCTTCAGGTAGGAAAATGTGGCTCTGTTAGGATTATTGAACACTTGCATTTCCACTAGTTCTTTGGAGGGGACATTAATCTGGAATGTCGCATTGAAGGTGTGAGGGCAGAAGGGGGCGGCTGTCCTTCCTGTTTTGTTTCGCCAGAACTCGTTGTAGAACTGGGCGATTGTTCCGTCGGAAGTGGCGTTGTCTTTGTAACTTTCTTGTAGGAGCATCATCCAGGCAAGGCAAGATCCGTGAATAGAAAAGGGCGAAGGGATGAAAGGGATGGAATGTTCAGTGGCATGTGGTAACAGCCCACAGACCCAACAGTTGGTAGCATTGGTGGCAAAGATTGTGCTGGTGCAACATCTGCACAAAAGAATTATTAATTCTTTGCGTCGTTCTCGGAGATGTGGCGGTAGTGATACCAGGTAGTGTTCTTTGTTGGTGGTTGGTTGCATGGTGGGTGACAATGTTCTGTATGCAGGTGCATTCTCTTCAATGATCCAGAGTGTGACCATTAGCAGGAGACAGGTGAGAAATGCGGCTACAAGTGCAATTGTCTTTGTGCTGTGCAGGTTAGCAGTCTTGGTGTCTTTGCGGTGGTTTTGCAGGTGTTCAGTTTCTTCCATCATCTTCGAGGAGCTCAACAACTGTTAGGACCACAGACTTTTGTCTGGCGCTTTCCTGGTAGCGTTGTTTGACTGTGCTACTGATCTGAGACCTTGACTTAGTTAGTGGCCTGGTCGTTGGAGCTCCCTCCTTTCGTCGATCTTAGGTTGTACCCTTTCCTGGATGGCACTGTGGGGTCGGGAAATTCTGATAGTTCGAGGGTGTCTTCTTGTGGGTAGCAACTCAGAGCTGGTCGGTCTCTCGCGAGTACTTCCTCTTGCACCTCCACCCCTTCACAGGTTGCCAGGGTTGGAGGGACTCGCTTGCAATGATGAGCGTGCAGCCAGTTTCGTTTTCCTTCCACTCGGAGGGCAGTTCGGGTGGTGATCAGGACTTGCCAGGGGCCCGTCCACCTAGGCTCCAGATTCTTCGTTCTTTGGAAGTTGCGAATCAATACATGGTAGCCTGGCTTTATTTCATGTCCCGGGCCCCTGGATACGTCAGGCAAGGCTTGCTGCACCTGTTGGTGGATAATTGTTAGCTCGTTTGTCAATTTATGCAAGTAATCCGACATTAATATGTTCGGGACTTCGTTAATGGAGGTGGGTCTTGGTGCCGCCCAAATGCTCATAGACCTGCCGAAGACCACCTCATACGGGGTCAGTCGGTGTTTGGTTGGGGTGGAGCGCATCGATAACAATGCCAATGGGAGGGCGTCGGGCCATTTCAACCCGGTCATGGCAACTATTTTGGCTAGTTTTAGTTTCAACGTTGCATTGTGTCTCTCTACCAGGCCCGCTGATTGGGGGTGGAAGACGGCATGGAACTTTTGTTTTACCCCCAACCCTCTCAGTATGTTCTGTATCACCTCGGCTACGAAGTGGGGGCCGTTGTCGTTCCATAAAATTCTGCAAAGGCCGTATCGGGGAAGAATTCTTTCAGCAATACTTTTGCAGTGGCTAAGGCGGTATTGTCGCGGGTGGGATATGCCTCCACCCATTTGCTAAAAGCGCACACAACCACCAGGACATATTTTAGACCAAGGCATCTCTCTAGTTGAATGTAATCCATTTGAAGGATTTCAAAGGGGTGGTCAGGGACTCCAAACCCTCCCCGTGGTACTACTGTCCCCTTCCCTGGGTTGTGTTGTAGGCAGACTATACATTGTTGTACTAGGCATTTTGCAGATTCTGCTATCTTGACGTTATGCCATACGCTGGTGATTAGTTCAATCATGGGGGTGGAGCCTATGTGTGCTGGTAAATGTGCCACAGTCAATATGGGGATGAGGTAGGCATTGGGTAACAGCCATGTATTTCTGTCTTTAGTTCTCCAGCAATCTTCCTCGTCTTTTAGTCCCACCTTTCCCACTCGGTCAATTCGTCTTGTGTGCCTGTAGTCTGTATGTCCCTTACAGTGGTCCTAGCATCAGCCCATCGTTCAGCTTGTGACCTGGTCACATACATTAGTGTCGTAGTTCTGTCTCCTGCCGTGGCTCGGGCAGTAACGTCTGCTAGTGCATTTCCCTGTCCAATGAGATCAGTCACTTTCCTATGTGCTTGGCATTTTATCACTGCTAACTTCTTGGGGAGGAGGACTGCTTGCGTCAAGGCGGAGACTAAATCTCCATGCAGGATGGGTGTACCGTGCGAAGTCAGGAACCCTCTTTCTTTCCATAAGATCCCAAAATGGTGAACCACCCCGAAGGCATATTGGCTGTCGGTGTATATGTTAACTGTCGTGTCAGTCGCTAAGATACATGCTCGTATGAGGGCAATGAGTTCTGCAGCCTGGGCTGAACGTTGGGGAATACGGGCTGTTTCCAGAACGGTTCGGGCTGTGGTGACAGCGTATGCAGCTGAGGTGGTGCCGTCGGGGAGTTTGATGCACGAACCATCCACCCATAGTTCTCCATCTGGTTCTAGAAAGGCGGTGTCTCTGAGATCTATTCTACTCTTTGTTTGTTCATCGGTTAGTGTCACACAGTCGTGTAGTGGAGTCACGCTAGGATCATTTTGGGTAGGGGTAACAGTGTGGCTGGATTGAGGGTGGTGCATCGCTTTAGGGTAATGTGCGGTGCTAGCAGGGTCAACTCATATCCTGTCAGTCGGGCGCTAGTCAAGTGTTGGGTTTTGGTCTGGTTTAGTAGTGTGTCGACTGCATGGGGTACTAAAACAGTGACTGGATTGGAGAGTACTATTCCTTCGCTCTGGCGTATCGATACTGCTGCAGCTGCCACAGCGCGCAGGCACGCTGGCAGCGCTCTGGCTACTGGATCGAGGGTGGCAGAGAAATATGCACAAGGGCGTTGTTTGTGACCAATTGATTGTGTTAGGACAGACAATGCACATCCTTCCTCTCGTGCGTGTAGAGGAAGAATGGTTTGGAGTAATCCGGGGTTCCTAGGACAGGCGCTGAACAAAGGGCATTGCGTAGTTCTTTAAAGGCTGACTGGCATTCGGGGGTCCAGGGGAGAGGTGAGGGGATGTCTTTAGTTAGGAGGGAGAGAAGGGGTTTGACAATGAGGCTAAAGTTTGGTAACCACTGTCGGCAAAATGAAGTGAGACCTATCAAAGAGCGGACTTGTTTCTGATCTTTGGGGACAGGGGTGTCTAGAATTGTCTGGATCCTGTCAGGCGTGAGTTTCCTCCCTTCTTTGGATAAAAGGTGACCCAAATAGGTCACTTGTGATTTACAGAACTGCAATTTCTTTCGGGAGACCTTGTGACCATTCTCAGCAAGAAAATGGAGTAATTTGATGGTGGCTGTGACGGCTATTGGTATGGTGTCCGCTGCTAGAAGGATGTCATCTACATATTGTATTAGTGCCACTCCATCTGGCAATTGTATGGCGTCCAACTGTCTTTTAAGCGCCTGGCTATAGATGCTTGGGCTCTCAGTGTACCCCTGAGGTGCTCTGCAAAATCTGTACGAACGGGAGTTTAGGGTGAATCCAAATAGATAGCGGCTGTCCTTGTGTATAGGTATGGAAAAGAATGCGTTTTGAGGTCAATTACAGTGAAGGTGGTGGCAGTGGAGGGATTAAAGTCAAAATTGTCGTGATGTCGGAAACTACTGGGTATTGTGGCACTACGATTTTGTTTATCTCCCGCAGGTCAATGATGAAGCGGTAGGCTTTTCCGTCTCCCTCTCCCTGTCTCTTTACAATCGGTAGTATGGCACTGTTACAAATGTTGCTCACTACTTCCTCTACCACCCCTGCCTCTACCAAAGAGTGTATGATCTCTGTCAGTGCCTTCTCACCCTCTGGTGATATTTTGTACTGCGGTACTTTCGGTAGGGTTGCGTCCTGTCGTATTGTTACGTGTACTGGGTCAATCATCATTCGTCCTACGTCTGAATCAGCCCTAGCCCATAAGTGTGATGGCAAAGTGTCCAGTAGGGATGCGTCAGTCTCGGAGATGGGAAACATGTGCTGAGAAGGGTTCTCTCTATGGCGCTGGGGGTTGTCATACAGGACGACACGCACTCCGTCTGGTGAGCATCTGATAGTCGCATGGAAGTGTTTCAAAAGGTCGAGACCCATAATGGCGTCTGGGGTTTTGGAAGAGAGGAGGAATGTCGTTTCGACGCTATTGTTGTCAAGGTTAAATGGGATCGGTCGGGACAAAGGGTTGGTGGAGGGCATACCGTCAAATCCTATTGAGGTCACATGTGAGCCTGACAAGGGTGCCCTTGGAATCAGTTGTTTGGATAGTGCACTACGTGTTGCTCCCGTGTCTACCAGAAATGGCGACTTTGTGCCTAGGACCTCAGCGGTAACATAAGGGCCTTGCTGATCAACATAGAGCTCGACTGGATCCCTCCCTTGCCCCTGGCTGTCCTATGCAAAGTCGTACGTATTGTCATAATCTGTCTGTTGGTACTGATTCTGTTTGGGATGGTCAAATGTGTTCACTCTTCCTGGCCTTTCCTCGCTTGCTTCACTCGCGTACCTCTCTCCCACGTCCTCTTCCTCTCTGTCCACTTGCTATTTCCCTCGCCCCTCTGCCCCTACCAGCTCCTAACAAAGCCGGGCATTGGGTTTTCCAGTGTCCATATTCTTTGCAAAATGCACATTGATCCTGTCCTAGGTCTTGGCGTCCTACATATGATGTCGATGAATTGTTTCTAGGTGGCTGTACTCTAGGGGTATTCTGCTGGTATCCTCCCCTATATTGCTCCCTTCCTGTATTCGCCCCCTGGAGTTGTGCTACCATTACCCTTTCCTTCAAGTCCTTCTTTTTCCTTTCTGTAGCCCTGTCATTTTCGTTTCTCTGATGCTCATAGTACTGGGCCATTTGGAGAATGGCCGCCGGTTTAGATGCTGCCCAACTACTTTCGCTGGCTTGTAATTTCTGGGATACATCTGGCAGTAGTCCTTTGACATAGTTCTGCACAAATAAGTGGTGTCCGGTTGCGGTGGACATGTCTTGTCCACTGTAATCGGAGAACACCATTTCAAATCTGGAGAAATACTCTGAGACATCCTCTTGTGGTTTCTGGCGGCACGCGGTTACTATGAACCAGTCTATCTTTTCTCTGGGATCAGCGTTTTCACTTTCTGCACTATTTTGTCAGGGAGGTCCAATATTGCTTTAACCGGTTTTTGACCAGGGTTCCGCTGTTTATCTAGTATGTTGAGTTGTTCCCAGGTATGACCAAGCAGTTCGGTATGGTCTATTTTCCTAATCTGTTTCCACACATCTGCTGGCAAACATAACCCGAAGAACAAGTCTATGTCGGCAAGTGTCATTATTGTTGATCCCAGAGCGGTACCTAGCTCGGTGTAAAAGGCGGTGGGGTTCTTTTGTAAATCCGGTAAAGATTTACGGAACGTCAAAATGTCCTGTCTGTCCCATGGTTGATACACCCAATTGTAGACCACCCTTCCTCTAGCGTCTTGATGGTTCATATTGTCATGAGTCCCTTGTCCTCTAGGAGGTACCCAATAAGGGGCAGCTTCTTTTATCGGCATCATGCTATCTGGTTTTTCCACCGGGGTCCTGCTATCTTAGATGTCCTGTCCTTATCTATCCGTCCTTGTTCCACGAGGTGACGGAATACCTCCAGTGTGGATGAAAAGAGTTCTGTAACATCGTTGTCACCTTCATCTCCGGTGTCTACCTTCCTATAGAGAGCCACTAGCCGCTCGGACCCTACATCTTGGTACTTCTCTTCATATGCAGTAAGAGTGTGGTAACAGAGACGTACAATAAAGTATCGTTTGCGGTTTTCAACATAGGAGTTGCATATGTCAGTTACATACTCTTCTGTCTCCTTCCTATCTATGAGGGATTTAACTATTTTATCAATGCCTGCTCGCTCATTTTTTCTTAATCGCGGGACCCTGGGCGCTCCGCTTCTTTTGATCCTACCTCTACTACTGTATCCTTTGATGAGGCATTTGGTGTGGGTGACTCGGTGGGAGCAGAGGCGGTGGAGACTGAGGCGATCGTGCCATCTCCGGCTATACTTTGGTGGTCCTGGCATTGTACTACGGGATGAGTAGGGGCGTAAGGGGTGGCTTGTATATGATTGGGGGACCTAACAATAAATCATCATCTACCCTTTGTTTTGCTGGTAACTTGGGGTAAAGAGTCGAGGGCGTTCTAACAGGGCATTGACCTGATATTTTTGATTCCTGTTCCTTTTTATCGATTTCCTTTTCTTTTAGTTTTTCTTCTAATCTTTTACAGGCTTGGTAAGCTGATTTTCGCGTTTCTTTATCTTGTCTAGCTTTGTCCCTTTTCTTTCTTTGAGCTGCCTCTTTTCGCCATAAACCAAAACTGTCAAACATGGCTGGTCTAGTTTTCTTTTTGTGGAGAGCTAATTCTAACGTTTCTATTTTAGCGGGATCGAAAGATCACGTCAGTGGCCACTGATTTACCCGGTCCTTCCTAATGTATTTATGCCATAGTTTGCTATAAGCTACAGTGGCTAATCCATTCTTTACGTACATGTCCTTGTTAGGGGTGCCTTCCAGCGGTGCCGGCTGACTGACCTCTAATGAACGGTCTGGTCCAAAACAATTACAATCAAACAATCTAGAGAAAACAGGCATGACGTATTTATCGGTCAAAAATGAATATCTCAATCAATCAATTTAGACAAAAAGTCTGCACTACCTGTCCTTCGCTGCCTGCAAAGAGAGAGAATATTCCTATTCTTCGTTGTTTGAAAGCAGGGAAATGTCAGCAAATAACTCAATATCAAAAAAGGAATACTAGTATTTCAATCAAACTATTCAATCAATCAATCAATTTAAGTCGTTTTTCACGACCTTACCCGGACCGTATGGACGGTTCTTCGTCTTCCCCTTCCAGCGCCTGGTTGTCCTCTCACTCCAACAATCAATGCGGCATTCCTCTAAGGTCCCAGTCAGGACCGCAGGTCACTCGAGAGAGGTCCGTTCGGAACCGGTGAAGTTCAGTCGATCGGCAGCCAGACAAGGGTCTTCTCAGGCAGGTATACCCCAATCGTTTAGTCGTTCACTCCGTCGTTAGGACCTCTCTACCGGACCCACGCGTCGCTGATGGGCCCCCACGTTTGGGCACCAATTTGTGAAAGGCCGTGAGTCTTCTAAGACCCTCAATGCTGCCCGGTGCAGGGTTCCACCTCTAATTCACTTTGGGTTCGCTATCAAAATAATGAGGCAAGCGCTGGAAACTGGAAGACAAGAAAAAGGTTTATTTCTCATGAGGAGATCACGTCAACTGCAGACACCGGGATGTCTGAGGGAGGTGTTCTGCTGATAACTCCTTTGGCTCTTCCTTTTATACAGGTTTGACACAATGCATTGGTTTCATCAACATGGTTACACAAGCTTGGGGTCCCCGCCCGGGCAGGTTGTCACACAAGCCCAACAGTAATTCTCTTCCCACCCAGGTCAAACAGACAATCTTATCTTGCAGCTGGACCTTGCTTCAGGGTCTAAAACATGTGAGACCGGCCAGATCTAAGAGTCCGTTCTGTTGATAAAAACAGGTCCCATTGTTGGTAACAGCAAGTCTTGCTGTTTGCAGTGCAATAAATCATGTTGCAAGAGTCTTTTTGGTGTTTGGAACCTGTTTGTGTAACTAGGTGCAGTGAGGGGTAGAGTGTCCAAAGGTTTGCCTGAAAACAGAGATGAGAGGAAAAACGAGTTTGTGGCAGCAAGTGGCGCTGAGGTTTGTTGTGGCAAATAGAGTTTATAGCCCCCAGCACACGTACCAGGTCGGTCAGAGAGATGCTAGTAAGGGCAGGGTGAAACAAAGGTGACCAACAGAGTACAAAATGGCTGTGATAGATTAAAATGACTGCAACTTATGTGCACATAGAATTCCACCAGACAAGATGGCGCAGGTAATGTTCACGATTGTCGTTTTGCTTTTAACACATATGTCCAATGCATATGTGTGCATTTTCTACCTATGCACATTAAAATACATATATATGCATTGACACTGTGTGGAAAACTATGGGCTACCGCACGCAACGTTCTCCCTCCATCGGGTGACCACTGCCGTCACACCGCCAGCACATCGGGAACATCCAAATATGGCGGGTGAGATATCGGCAGCTTGGCGGTGTCGTTGGGACCACCGCCACTGCGGGATGGCGGTTAGGTCACCAAGGGGCATATTATCAAGGGCTTTATCTCCGCTTTAGCGGCACTTTTCGCCGCTAAAGCGGAGATAATGCCATTGCCCTATTAACAAGGCAGCGCAAACATGCATTAGCGCATGTTTGCTGCCTTTTTAGTAACGCCTCGCTTTGCATCGCTAATGAGATGCAAAGTAGGCGTATCTTCAGGAAAGAACAGGGAAATTGATCGCTAACCTCACATCGCAGTATCAACAAGCCGGCCCAGACAACGCGCAGCGATGAAAAAAGCCGCGCTAACCGCTGACATCGCCGAAAACTAATGTCTGGAAATTTTCCGACTTAGCAATGTGCATAATGGGAGGTGGATAGTAAGGTTACATCCACTTCTCCCTATTATCAACATTTTACTCTGCGCAATGCTGACTTTGCTGGTTTTCAGGCGATATTGCTTTAAATCGCCGTATATCGAAGGTTTAACATCGCCTGTTAGCAAATCGTTGTAAATACGCCGCTAACACGGCAATGTGAACCGGCGATATACGACGATAATGCAAATCGTGCTAAGCGTGATTTGCGATGATTACCGCGGCCCCTTGTTGATATCCCCCCAAATTCGTAATCAGGCCCTAAGTTTTAGAAACATAAAGGCGTCCTTCTAAGATATCATGACGCTTTTTTCATTTTTGAAAATATCAGACTGTACTTGCACAAAGAAAGGTATGAAGGCTACATATGCGTGGTACCTTAGCTAACTTTTTATGCAGTGAAAAGTTTCCTCTAGTGTAGGGAGGTCCATATGAATCTATCTTCTACCCAATTAAAGATTTCAAGTCATGGCCTCTATTTGGTCTTTCATTTCAGCTCTCTTTGTGGTACTTTCTAATAATTACATTTTAGATTCTCCTATTGAAAATGGTCATTGAAATTAAGTCACTTCTATGCCTGCTGGCGCAGTGAGGCGTCACGTTATAATATGGCGATGGACCTTGAAGATATAGGCCAATCTCAAAGCCTCCAGTGAGCTCCTAATGGCTCAGTCACCTCACTAATAAAGTGCCATGGATACTCAGTTTGTGGTTCTGTAGAAGACTGAAAAACTAATTACATTTTCATAAAGAGAAAGACCTTCAATGCTAAGTTCACTTTGTTAAAATCGAAAGGCTTAACACACACGTGCAACTACATCGTTATGTTTATGAGAACGCAGAAAATGCGCAATTACTTTTGCATTTCAATAAGCATCAGGAGCAGATAAGGGGTAGTGATGAGAATTGTCATACTTTTTTCATGTACAGGTCAGATCTTCAGAGCAACAGAGAACTTTAAAAACTCATATTTGCTGAGAAGTTACAGATGCCAGCAGGATGATTTGGTGTGCTGGTGATTCATATTCTGAAAATGCTTTATTGGTTCATTTATATATTTACACTAGGAAACATAATAAATCAACAATACACGCATCCTTGATATTAGACAGTTTTAACCCAAATAGGATACCTTCAATAAATAGTAACCGTTATTGTTCTTACACTGTAAGATTAAGTAGTTGTATACATATTGGAAATCCGTAATTTTAACGATTTTCTAAAATGAAGAAGATCAAGCTGGCAAAAGCAGGCTGATGAAACTTAAATTTAGAGAAAAGTTAAAATGACTAAAATAACTTCTCCACAAAAATATTTTTGGGGGGCAAGGGAGGTATTCATTTTAAAGCACATCATAACAAAGAGTGAGTAAAGTGGGAGGAAGAATGAGGTGGAGGGGTCTAAGGAATTTCTAAACATGCACTGGCAAAGTCAATCTGCCTATGTGTTTTGCAACTGAAAGTGCTCCTTCATTGATTGGCAAGTTGTGGTTGCATGCATGACTTGGGTAATGGAAGAATGAGGAATCTTAGAGAAAATATTCAGGCATAGCACTTTTCTAGCAACATTCATCATTGAATTAAATGAAAATAAAGGCACGCGTTGATGATTCAGGATCCTGATATGTGAAGCAATTCCAGAGTGAAACAACAACCACCATAAATTGCAGTTAAACCACATTTCATAAAGTCTTCAACTAAACAAAAAGAAGCATGGAAAAGCCATCAATGCCAGATTTATTGGCTCGGCAAAACTTGTTTCTATCGTGGTTTGATAGTACCCTAAATGGCAAAAGTCTAAAGGCCAGTGACCAAAACAATTATTCCCAACAGTCACATAATTCATAATTTACTTCATAATTTCCTCAAACACAATATACTAAAAGAGCACAACACAAGGTGCCACACGACAGACCCCTTCTAAATGTTATCTGGCCATCATTCAGAGGATGAATGCTGCATTCTCAATCAATCAATCAGGGATTTGCAGAGCGTACTACTCACCCGTAAGGGTCTCAAGGCGCGGAGAGGGGGTTTCGGGCAGCTCCAGTCATTTGAATAGCCAGGTCTTGAGGCTCTTCATAAATTCTGGCTGTGTGGGGCGTAGTCTGATGCTGAGGGGGAGTTTGTTCCATGTCTTGCCTGCGATGTAGGAGAAGGATCTGCCTCCTGTTCTGGCACTGTGGATGCGGGGGATTTCGGCCAAGGCTAGGTCAGAAGAGCGGAGGTTTCTCATGGGGGCGTAGAAGGAGATTCTTTCATTGAGGTATTGGGGCCTATGTTGTTGACAGCTTTGTAGGCATGTGTAAGCAGCGTGAAGTTCACTCGTTTTTCGGCGGGGAGCCAGTGGAGGTCTCGTAGGTGTTGGGTGATGTGGTCTTGTCGTGGGATGCTGAGGACGAGACTGGTTGCGGCATTCTGGAAAGTCTGGAGTTTGAGGAGTACAGATTTGTTGATTGCGGCGTAGAGGGCATTCCTGTAGTCTAGCCTGCTGGTGATGAGTGCGTGGGTGACGGTCTTGCTGGATTCGGGGGGATCAATTTGAAGGTCTTGCAGAGTACGCAGAGGGTGTTAAAGCATGTGGAGGATACGGCATTGATCTGTCAGTTCGTGGTGAGGAAGGAGTTGAGTATGATGCTGAGGTTGCGGGCATGGTCTGTGAGTATGGGAGGCCTGCCGAGAGCGGGGGGCCACCACATGGAGGGGGTAGACCCAAGGATGAGGACTTCTGTTTCCTCCGAGTTGAGCTTCAGGCAGTTGCTGCTCATCCAGATTGCGACATCATTAATTCCTTCCAGGAAGTTGTGCCTGGTGATGTTAGGTTCCTTGGTGAGGGAGAGGATAAGCTGGGTGTCATCAGCGTAGGATACTATGCTGAGTCCGTGTTTTCTGACAAAGGTTGCAAGGGGTTCAATGTAGATGTTGAAGAGCGTGGGGATGAGGGAGGATCCTTGGGGTACTCCGCATCTGATCTCTGTGGGTGCGGAGAGGAAGGGCGGGAGTCTGATTCTTTGAGTTCAGCCAGCGAGGAAAGAGCAGATCCTGTCTAGGGTGGTTCCCTGTATGCCAGTGATGTGGCGTCTGGCAGCTAGTGTGCGGTGGGAGACGGTGTTGAAGGCTGCTGAGAGGTCTACTAGAATGAGGACTGCAGTGTGGCCTTGATCGAGGAGTGTGCGGATGTCGACCGCGGTGGCTAGGAGGGCACGAATAGAGCTGGCGTTGGTCCAGGTCTCTGTGGGGAAGGTGACGTCCGGTGAGAGGGTGTTGAGGAGGTCCTAGATTTCTACTGCCTGGAGGGTTGCTGAGTCGTAGCGGCAGGAGGTCAGAGGACCTGGGTCCCTGGCGCTGGTCACAGACGGGTCACGGACGGGTGCAGACGGGCTTGCCTTTCGCGCAACCTCGGCGCGCCAGCTGCGCACCCACTGTGCTCCGCCACCATTAAGTAGGGGTTGGGGGAGCAGCTGGGAGATGGGAGCAGGAACACGCAGGGTGGAGGGGCTGTGGGGGCAGCAGGATAAGGGAGCAAAAAGGCTAATGGGAAAATAAAAAACAAAACAGTGAAGGCAGCAACAGAAAAACGACACAGACAGAAAAAAGACACAAAAAGACAAAAAGGTAACAGACAGACAAAAGGCACAAACAGACAAAAACAGAAAAACAAACAGAAGGCTGGCAGAGCGGACCCGCAAAAGAGCAAGGCTCTCCCACTGGACCACCAGCGATGAGGTGCAGCAGGAGCCTGTGGGTGGAGGAGGGCCTCGAACACCTTACCTGGAGACCAGAAGGTGCTGGGGACAGTGCCTTAAGGGCAGAGCTGCACGAGGGGAGAGCGGTTACCCTGACCAGGAGGTCAGAGGTCTTGCTCCATTCTGTACGTAGTGAAATATTTGCATAGAAAGTGATAATGTCTTAAAATGATAAAATAGCAATATAATGCAGCCGCATAATTTGCCTTATTTTGACACCTAATTTAGACACCCATGCCTAATAATTTTGTCTTTATTGCAATACAATTTCATCAGCCCTTTTATATTCCACACCCAGTCATAAAGATCCCTTCATCTAACATTGGATGAAGAACCTAACAGAGTGATCTGGTTCCAAAAATGTGAGGTCACATTGTGCCAACACCAAAGGATGGAGCTGAGTGGTGAGATATAGATATATCCAAAGGCTATTGGAGTCTAAACAGCTTTTGGACCCTAGCCTCCAACATAGAAAGAAAGCACATCTTTTCTTTTTGCTTTTCTTAATTTTCTGTTGTCTGTTCTTAAACCAGTCTAGTTAACTGGTGCCATGCGTGGGTGACATGAGTGGTGTTCCGGCAGCCAAAAGGGGGTGGCGGTGGATCTGACTTGGCCTTCTACAATGGGAGCTGCAAGTGGAAGAGACATTCCGGTCATTTCATGCACCTTTCATTTTAATTTTTTTTTTTTTTTTAAATATCTTTATTGGCATTTTCTGTTTTTTACATAACTATCATCATGGTGTTATGCAGGATACTCAGATGGTAAAGACAAAAAGCATTATATACATCTATAAAATAACATTTACCAATGTAACAGCATAAAGGTGACATTAGTGTGCCACTCCCATTTGCAGATTCGTGCATCTTGCTATCATTTGTCTTGGAGTCACTGCGCGTCCCTACTCTCATTTTAGTTACATCATATATTACAGGTATCCATCATCATTGTCCGTATTTTGCTTATGGCTGTTCCAGACTGGACTGTCATGGCAGGATCTTATTGTTATATGTCTTGCATACATAAAACTCGCCAGTCAGACCTGGTCTACAATACACTGCGAGAGAGGAATACAAATATATAAAACTAGGACTTACATGCTGATAGGACGCAAGGAATAGTCACTGAAATGCACCAATAAGACACATTTTTAAAAAACATTCTAACCAAACTGAAACTTATTATAAAAAGGGAAATAATAATGTGCCATCTATGAAATGTAAACAAGATTAGCAGGTGCGAAGCTGCACCATCAGTGCATTATCTTTTGAACAACATAACCAACCAGAGAGTGGGGCAGTGCGCTTAGAGAGGCGCAGTCGCCAGCCAACGAAGAGGCCCTCTAAATCTGGAAACAGAGGCAGTGTAGGTGGTTATCTATAATGATCCAGGGGTGCAGTGGTGTATTCTACTGGGTATGTTGAGGCATACCTGCGGCCCTTAACTAAGGAATAAGTGATCAGTGTGTTGGCTCGAGTCGGCAATTTGGGTAATATGTGCGTCCGTTGCACGGCCTGTCCGTAAAGCAGTGAGTAAGGCGTCCCAGCTCTGCGCAATGGGGAATCTGCGGAGCCCCGCTGTTTCCTCTCTATGGAGTGCTGTACGTTCCGCCTGTGCCCAGATTGCAAGTGAACGCCTCCAACTAAGTATCTCTGGAGGGTTCGTATTTTTCCATTTCTTAGTTATTAAGCGCTTTGCCGTGATTAGACCTAAATCTCTGAATCTCTAGGTGACCTTATTTGCCTTGGATCTAGCATAAAGCCATAGGATGCAAACTTCCCACAATAATGGTATCAACGTGTCTATGCATAAAGCTAGGATTGTAACTACCTCCTGCCAATAATGATGAAGGGACGCACAAGCCCACAGCATGTGAAGCAGGTCAGCATCTGGATGTTGGCAGCGTGGACATGCAGAGGTGGCGGTATGGAAATATCTATTTATCATGTCGGGCGAGAGGTATGCCCTTTGTATGATATATGTTTGTATGAGCTTGAACCTAGAGTTCCTTGGTTTGTGCTTAGCGCCCACCAATATGATATCCCATTCCTTATCAGTCCAGGGCCGGCCTCTGTCTGCCTCCCATCTTACTCGGAGACGTTGCATCGGCTTCAGTGTATGTGCAAGTAGTGCACCCACCAGCCAGGGTACCACATGTGAACCCGCTCCCATTACATGTAAGTATTGTATCAGGAGGTGTGTCGGTGGCTCAATTGTCAGATTCCCCCAAGCGGTCGTCAAGGCCTTCAGGATGGAAGTATGTAAAAGGAATTGACCTGCTGGCAACTCAGCATCTTCAACCAGCATTTCAAATGCTAATAATGTGCTGTCTCTATACAGGTCGCCTAGTGTGCCTAGCTCCACCGCTCGCCAGGTCGTCAGAGCTGCCTCTGATGTGCCTAGCGTACCCCTTGGTGTCCCCATCAGTGGCAAAATCGGGGCATAGGGAAGTGTCGTGCGAGTGAGGTATAAGCTTCTTTTATAGCATCTATGAGCTAATCCCAGATGCAGCTGTGGTGGTCGTGGAAGTTTAGCAATGGGATGGAACAAATGACAGATTTGAGAGTGGGTCCAAGGCGGGTGCGTCGTCGCTGTGTCCTCCAGACACCTGCCGTCCAGCCATTTCGTCGCCCATTGGAGCTGGGCTGCTAAATAATACAACTCCATATTAGGGACTGCCAACCCTCCCTGACTGTTGGGAGCATACATTTTCCACAGAGCAACTCGCGATCTACCCTTGTTCCATATTAACTCCCAGAACAGCCGTTCCAGGTCTCTGAAAGTCTTGGGTGGAATATAGAGCGGGAGGTTTGAGAATTAATACAGCAGTTTGGGGAGTACGATCATTTTTAGCAAGGTGATGCGGCTCATCACGGTCAACGGAAGCGTTTTCCAAAATTGCATTTGGGCCCGTATTGCTGAGATTGCTCTTGTCAGATTGCCCTCTAACAAGTCATCTGGCGATCGATATATGAAAATACCAAGATATCTAAATGTCGTGGGATACCACGTGAGAAGCGCGCCATTCAGGAACACATTCTCTTCAACGGTATCAGCATTAAACAGATAAATCCCCGATTTGGCCCAGTTAACCCGGAGCCCTGATTTCTCCTCAGAAGTTGTGAGAATATCCGCTATGGATGTCGGTATCGCTATGACGTCTCGGAGATATAAAAGCAGGTCGTCAGCGTACAAGGAGACAGTATGTAACCCATCTCCCAACCGCATCCCCCACTCCTCGCCATCTCTCCGGAGCAACATAGCTAAAAGTTCCATAGCTAGGGAGAACAGTAGTGGAGATAATGGGCAGCCTTGGCGTGTCCCTCGTCTCACTCCAATGCAGTGCGAGACTAACCGGCCAGTACGGACCCGAACAGTGGGTCGTTGATACAAGAGACGGACCATATTTAAATAGTGGTCCCCTAGTTCGTATGTCCCCAGCACAGATGCCAAATAGGGCCATTCCAGTGAATCGGAGGCTTTCTCCAAATCCAACACTAGGCAGCCTGATCGGGGCCAGCTATGCGTTGCATATTGTTGCACTCGAAATAACCTGCGTATATTAAGAGAAGTGCAGCGCGTGGGGAAAAAACCGTTCTGATCAGGGTGCACCAATGATTTCACTAGGGGTGATAGACGCCTGGCCAGGAGCAATGCAAAAATGTTATAGTCCGTGTTAAGGAGCGCAAGCGGGCGGTAGGAACCTAGGAGGTCGGGATTTTTATCAGGCTTGAGGAGGGAGACTAACAGGGCCTCATTCTGCGTGGCAGTGAGAGTAGATTCATCGAGCGCAGTCTCGTATACTTTTAACAACTGCGGCACTAGAATATGTGTATATGCCTTATAAAATTCGGTCGGCAGACCGTCCGGCCCTGGCGACTTCCCATTAGACAGTGAAAAGATACTTTCACGAATTTCCTCTGGGAGGAGAGGGGCGTAAAGTTCGTCACTCTGGGCGCGTGTGAGTCGTGGTAGAGCTAGGCCTGCCAAGTATGTCTGTAGCGCTAGAGGCGTAGCCTGCACACGTGATTTATACAAATCTCGATAATGCGTTACAAACGCAGCATGTATGTCTCGTTGTGTGTATGCAGTTTCCCCATTTGCCTTCCTCACCGATACTATGGGCGATGACGTCTCATTCTGACGGATGAGCCACGTAAGCAAATTGCCTGCCTTGTCACCCATATGATGTGTCCTCGCTGAGTGAGCCGCATAATTGATACATCGCAGTCGTTCCAGCAATTGCGCATGCTCGCCCTTGAGGCTGTCCAGCTGCCCCTGAGCGTCGTCTACATCTGCCTGTTCGCTAGCAGCCAATCTCCGCTCTTAGCTGTGAGCTCCTTTTCCAGTTGCGCCCGTACACCCGCCTGTGTCCCCAAACAGTGCCCCCTGACAACCACCTTAAGGGCATCCCACTCGACCAAAGGCGACGTGGCCGTGCCCGCATTGTCTTTGAAGTATTGCGCCACAGTGGTGGCCAGTAGGTCCCGGAAGGACGCATCCAGGAGGACATCCGGCTGGAGGCGCCACATCGGGATCGGCGGCAACTCCACCTTCCATTGTAACTCCATGATGTGCGGGTTGTGATCAGAGTGTGTGCGCCCCATGTATAAGGAGTCTGGAATGCTTGGAAAGAGGTCGGTCGACACCATGAAACGATCCAGACGCCCATGAAGTTTGTGGGCCCCAGAGTAGTAGGAATACTCCTTATCTAGTGGGTTTCTGTGTCGCCAGACGTCAGAGAAGCGCCACTGCCCAGCCCAGTGCGCTAACGCTTTTGCAGCCGCATATGTGGCCGTGCCAGGCAAAGGAGGAAAGGAGCGGTCTAAGGAGACATCCAGCACACAGTTATAATCTCCACCTAAAATCATAGGGAGGTCGTGCCATGGGGATAATTGTTGTGAGACCTGATCCAAGAAGACTGCTTGTTCAGTGTTAGGTGCATAGAGTGAGGCTATTACTACCGACTTCCCATCAAGTATTCCTTTAACTATGACGTATCTGCCCTCTCCATCTATTACCGTGTCCACCACCCGAAATGGAGTGCCTGGTCTCACCCACACTAAAACTCTCCGTGCATATGCAGAGTAGCTTGTCGCGTATAATTGCCCCCTCCAACGTCTATGGAGACTTGTAGCTTCTACCTTGGTTAAGTGAGTCTCCTGAAGGAGCGCTATTTGTATGTGATGACGCTTTAAATACGAATATATAAGATAACGATGTTCAGGACTGTGAATGCCCCGCACGTTCCATGTGCCTATCTTAACTGGCGCCATAGCCGAAGAGTGTTGGGGGCAGAAATTGAGTTATCCCGCCGAATGATGAGAAGGGCTAACAGTAGATGTGTAGGAGTTACTCTAGCGCGTGTTTCCCTATGCAATCCGATGGTGCAGCAATCATAACCTCATCGAAAAAAGATGGCATAAATAACAATTAAACAACGTACAATCAAAAATACCATGAGAGCAATTTTGCAACAAGCAAGTGCCCAAACTGAAAGTGCAATGGCACACTACCAACGTCTGGGGGAGACTATTGCGCGCAGCAATCTAAGGACGGACTAAAGAGTAGGAGGGAACCATCGTGTGCGGCTAAACCGATCTCTGGCCTGACGCTTATGAGGCAGGGCCGCTGCCGGTTCATTATACATGTAATTCCCATACATTAAGAGGAAAATAAGGGGGGGTTACTAAGTAGGGTGTGCCAACATGCCCAGAACCCGCCCCACAGGAGCAACAGCTGCATGAGTGTCAAACATAAGCATTACAGTTCGGAGACAGCGAAGAGAGTCCGTTATACTTGCGTATCCAGGGAGGTTGCGCAATGTTCAGTCTGCGAAGGAGAGAAAAGGCAAGTAGCTGACAAACACCCATTCAAGCGATATTGTCAGAAGTCTGTGGAGTGACAAGCGGCAACACACAGGAGCCTTGGGAGACAGAAATATTGTCCGAAAGTTCCTCGTCGCTGTGCGGCCCCTGTCATTCAGAGTCTGAATTAGATTCTCCCTCTGGCGAACCACTGATATTCACAACTGCTTGTACCACCTCAAGTTGCCCACTCAGTATCAATTCTGGCGTTAAGCCGGTTGCCTGTGGGGTCGAAGACTGCGACCTCCTTCGTCTTCTTCGGCGACGTCGTAGAGTAGTCTCAGGCAGTGCCTCCCGCCGTCCAGTTGGTGATGAAGCGTAAGAGTCTAGCCATTCCTCTGCGCTTTCCGGAGTGGTGAACAAATGGGTCTTGCCATTCGCGACTACCCTCAGCTTCGCAGGAAACAGCAGGGAGTACTTTAGATCATTTTGCCGCAAGCGCCTTTTCACTGCCAAATAAGAGTGTCTCTGCTTCTGGACTTGAAAAGTGTAGTCCGGAAAAATCATAACTTTGTGATTGTCCACTTGTAGTTCTTGCAGCTTTCGAGTTTCTTGGAGGACAGCATGCCTGTCCCTGTAGTTTAATAAGCGGATTAGGAACGTCCTCGGATTCGAGCCTGGAGGCGGGGGCTTGGCAGGTACCCTGTGTGCTCTTTCAACAACGAAATGTGGGGACAGGGCTTCTCCTGGCAGCAGCGATCGGATACAGTCTTCTGCGTAATGTACTGTGTTTCTCCCTTCCACTCCCTCCGGCAGGCCCATGACGCGTACATTATTGCGGCGGGCCCTGCCTTCGGCATCTTCTGCCCTGTCTTCCAGGAATTCCACACGGTTCAATAGGTCGCGTATGTTCTTCTCCGCTGTGGACACTCGCTGTGGACACTCCGAGACTTCCCCTTCAGTGGCAGCAGTGCGGTTCGCAAGCTTCCGATGATCTGCATGCAGCAGCGTGAGATCCAGTGCCACTTTGTCATTTTTGCCTTCCAGAGACGTGCGGATTTGATTCATCGTCTCTCCAAGCTTTTCAACCGCCGCCAGCACTGCATCGAGTTTATTCACCATGGGGTCCACTGTCTCTGCCTCTGCCATCCTGTCTGCCTGCGCCCGGGTCTGGGGGGGAGGGGCCACCGCACCCCCAGTGCCAACCTTCGCGCGACCCCCACGTGACATGGAGCAGTAGTCAGGGAGCACCAAGTCGGGGGTCTCTCTCCTCAAGTATCCCCGAAACGGCCCCTAGGGTCTGTACCTTCTATCCGCTACCGCCAGAGTCCAAGATCAAATAGACAGGGCCTGTGCGTCTCTTCAGCCCCGCCCGTAGCTTATGCCTCCAGTGGTGCAGCACAGAAGTAATTAGGCAGGTTCCCCCTCCTCTGAGTCCAGTGTTGCAAGCATGGGAAGCAGGGTGAGCCAGGCGCAATAAACCTCACCGCATAGTCAATCACCAAATCACTGCTTCGCTGGTAGAAGTGCTCCAGGGATAAAATAGCATGTGGAGGAGCAGAGAATTCAAATCAGGACTTGCATGAGGGGGGCATTGCCAGCACAGTTCACCCCGAGCCCTTCCGGGCAAGCCCACGCATTCTCACTCTTCTGTTGTATAATGCATCTCAGGCCATCCCTGCGTGTTTGGCCCTCGCTGTTTGGGCAGCGCCCAGCAGGATTTTTAAGTCGCCACGTGGCAAGCTGCAGGCGCCGATGGGGGCAAAGCGTGTGCCACCACCCCGCAGGCTCATGGGGTCAACACTGTGCGTCCGCAACAGGGGTAGAGCAGCCGCAATGAAGGGCTCCCACGCAACTGCTCAGTCACAGGGTTAGGGCGGTCGTTAGGTCAAGATGGGACACAGGGCTCAACACCTCTCAGCCACTCCGTACATAGGACAATACGGCAGACTTGCCTCCAAATCGCCAATTCCTCACCGATCGCCCTCACACCAGAGTCACCCTGGCGATTTCAGGATCCTCCCAACGGACCATGGTCTCCGCTTCTCCGCAGCCGCTTCTCACTCAGCCGGCCTCGCGTGCAGCGCTACAGCTGGACTCACCGCCCCGTATCCGACAGTTCAGCTGGCGGCAGGGTTCACCTCGAAATCAAGCGGAGTTAACATCACGCTGCCTCTGGGTGTCCATCGAGCCAACACCGAGCCGTCCACCACCGGGAATGATCAGGGGAACGGATCGGGCCGCAGCGGTCGTCAGGGCCTATGGGGAGGAGCCAAGCCCCGGTGCTGCGTACAACACCGTGTCCGAAGCCTCGGAGACACTCGCGGTAGGGGTGCGGACCAGAAGGTCTGCCTCAATTACCCCCGGCATCCAGCCTCTCATTTCCTCGCTGGTGGGTCAGGGCCGTTCCCGGAGTGGTTCCTGCCGACAGCGGCCCCTCCGGTGCAGTCGTGTATGGATTAATGAGACCAGAGAAGGCAGCCGAGGACGGAGCTTCACAGCAACACGTCCGGCTCCATTGCTGGCTAGGCCACGCCCCCCATTTCATGTACCTTTCATACACCCTACTCTTCATGTTTTTCCTTATTTTCTGCCAGGCCCCCATCATACAAACCAGCTGATATTGCTTGGGCCAGTAGGTGGCAGTGGTTGCTGGCTTGCAAGTGTACAAAAATGTGGATGCTGCACTGATTTGTCCTTGTGAAGGTTTTCCCACTCTGGTTGTCCATGTCATGTGCCACCATACAAATCCCACCTATGGTTGTACAACCAAATATTGCCTGCATTCATATAACATAATCCAAAAGCCCTGCCACACATTTAAATTTGTAGTCACTTTTCCTACTAACAAATGGTATTATTATTTTAAATGTTTGGAATCGTATGGTAGCTTTCTTTTATCTAATAATTGGAAATTGGACATTACTTTCTCGAAATACTGTAGCAGGATGAAAATGCATAAGCCAAGTCCTCCACCTGCATCTAAGAGGACTGTAAAAGGGCTTCAGTGGTACACTTGCATGTGGACGCTGATGATATAGGAAAGAAGAATAACCTTTAATAGGGAATATAAGTGATTATCATAATTTCTCAGTGTTGGAAAGTGGATTATTAGTAGTGATAAGTAGTGACTTACCACTAGTAATAAGGCCACAAACACAATAAAAGAGTCAGTCAAGGTTTCAATAAATTATTCCCTCCCCAACCCTTGGTAGAGAGCAATGAGCAGGCAGGCATAACTTAGGACACAGGTGTGTACAGCATTTAAAAACACTAATACATTAAATAAGGAAGACACAACACACAATAAAATTCTAACTCCAATGTATACAAATAGGTTATATTTTTATGAACAAATAGGCAATAAAATGACAAAAATCTAATGTAGGAAACCGGAGATATGAATTTTTAAAGAATAAACACTTTCAAGTGCTTAATAACCTATAGCAGCAAAATGGGACATCTAGTTGCGTTTTACCGGGACAAAGTCAAAGTATGAGGTGGACTGCAATGGAGCCCTGGTTGGATACACTAAGCATGAGGCCTCATTCAAATTTTTAGCTACGCGATGTTGTGCGGAAAGGCTTCGACCGACAGTTGTATTCCCCTAGACCATGTCGGAACCCTTCCGACCGACTTGGTCAGTTTATAACCCGCCCGACCGATTACGGTGTTCGTGGTTGCATTGTAACCCGCACGGTCTTTCAGAACCAGTTCAGACTGGCTCTCAGAAAATTTGTGTCGGTGGACCTTCATCATACAGCTCTACGGACAGCGTTTCCGACAGAGCGATTACAATGCTGATTTCCAACAGCCTTTCCGAGTCGGCCGGTCTGACACGAAAAGGCTGTCTGAAACTGATTTTTGAGGCCCCTGGCAGGCCCCACTTCATCATGCGGCATCTGGTTGGGGACTGAAGGGGTACCTAAGGGACCCCCTGTAAAACCCTGCACTGTGTGGCAGGCGCAATGGCATGCCTGCGACAGGGTGCAGAGTTTTCTGCACCCCCCCGATTTCCCTATATGAGCCAGTGTTGTCGGGCAGAACACAGGCTCCCATAGGAATCAATGGGACTCTGACCGAATAGTGTTCGGTCGCATCGTAATCGGTCGGGCAGAAGGTTTCTGCACGACATGTTAATCGGCCCCTATGTCTTTTTTCTGGAGCTTTTACTCTCGATGTTGAGCAAAGCTCCTCTTCAGGCTGGATTTGTGTTGAGGTTGTCGGCTTGGTTTTTTGTTTGGCCCCGGTCAAATCCTGAAAGTCTGGAGCACCGGAGCTTTCAGTGGAAAAAACCTGAAATCCAGGCTGGGTCGTGTTTGAAGGTAGATTTTCAACATCGAGTCGGTCACTTTATAGAGCTTTTTCCAAAAAGTTCACCAAACTTCTGGATCTTCTTCCAGAAGGTCTCCTTGATGGTTCAAAGTTTCCACAACCAAAATACAGGTGTCTAGAATCTCTGAGATGGTCCTTGGGATGTTGGGACTACAATACCCACAATGCCAATCCTTAAAAGTCCAATGTACACCCTCTAGGATAGGGACCTCTTGGTGGAGATGATGCAGGTGGGCTCTGTTAACATGTAGCATGCAGGGATCCCACTCTCTAAGCCTTCTTGAAGCAAGACAAAGTCCTTTGGGTTGTAGTTTCCAGAGTGCAGAGGGTGCAGTCCTTTAGAGTGCAATCCTTTGGGGTGCAGGCCAGCGTTCCAGCAGGGTGGTCCTTTTTCTCCTTGTAGTTTCCGAGTAGATCTGAGTTGCTAAGCAACTCTTCTATATTCATGCCGTGTTTCTAGGTGTTTAGCAGGTGCACCCCTGACCAATGGGATGCAGGGTGCCACCCAGGTGTATGACATCTTCCTCCAAATTTTGGCATATTCTTGTCCCAAAAAGCACTATTCTATCAAAATCCAACATGGAGGAATTCTCTCCTTGGATGTTAGACCAGGCTAATCCAACCCACTGGCATTCCATCCCTCTCCTTAATCTAATTACAGGGCTCCTGTCTGGTTAGGGTGGCAGGGTGTGGGAGTGCGCCTGTGCTGTCCTAAAATGTCATTCTCCCTTTGAAGACCAGTTTGGCCCCCCCTCCTCCCTCTTGCCTTCTGCTTCTGCAGTTTCAGTTCGCCTCCCACATTTGACTTACTGGAAAGAAAGTTGAATAACTTCTTTTCTATGATAGTTTTCATAAATATAACAGTAGCAAGTTGTTGGATTTACCATAACTATGATTTTAAGTCATTGAATGGGATTTTCAGTTCCTTCCTAGCAATAGCTATACTTAAATAAAATATTACAATGTTACCCTATGGAGCTAATTAGCCACAAAGGCGAAAAACAAATTTGCCAGTTCTTCCATCACCAGGCCTTATAAACCATCTTTTATAATGTCCCTGCTTATAGTTACATGGAACCATACCCATGGGGCACCTAGGGGAGACCTTAGGGGTGACGACTTATATGTAAAAATAAGGAAGAATTCTACTTTGAAAGTACCTTTATTTCCAATTCCAATTTAAAAGCAGCCTGCAAGGCAGGGCTGGTTTTCAAAATGGCAGCAGTCAACTCAGCAGTGCACACTCTAGTATAGGAAATCTACTGGGCCTCTAAACCTCCATGTCCTATAATATACTATGAACTTATAGGTAGTTAGAACCCCCCTTGCCTTATTATATACCAGGGACGTACAGGGGTCTGTCTTTGCCAATTATAATTTAACCTAACCATGTACTTTTGATCAGAGTACAGGCCCTGAGTCTGGTTAGCAGATCCCCAAGGACAATCAATCAATCAATTGGATTTGAATAGCTGTGCTGGATCACCCATGAGTGTGTCAAGGCACTTAGAGAACAAGCTGCCTGTACTCCTATTGGATGAATATGCAAGTCTTAAGGTCCTTCTTGAACTGCTGGAGCAACAGTTAGGCTCTGAGGTGTAGGGGGAGGTTGCTCTAGGTCTTAGCTGCTAGGCGGGAGAAGGAGCTGCCTCTGCTGTTTGTCTGATGGATGTGACATATGGCTGCTAGGAAGAGGGATTTGGAGCGGAGTTTCCTGGTAGGATGGTGGAAGTTAATTGTGTTGAGGTACACCAGTCCTTCATTGTGGAGTGCCTTGAAAGTATAGGTGAGCAGCTTGAACTGGCATCTCTTTGCAGCTTGTAGCTAGGAGAGTTCCCTGAGGTGCGGGTGTTCTGGATAGTCTGGAGTTTCGTCATGAGTTGGGTGGCTGTTCCAATGTAGAGGGAGTCACAGTAGTTAGTCTGCTGGTGATTGGAGCTTGTGTGACTGTTTGCCTGGTGTTGGGTGGGAGCCATCTTAAGACCTTCCTGAGCATTCGGAGGGTGAGGAAGAAAGTGGAGGAGAAGGCTGATATGCTTTTTTTAATGGAAAGCTGGCTATTGAGGATGAGGCCAAGGTTGTGGGCATTTTTGTTGGATTTGGGGGTTGGGCCCAGTTCAGGTGGCCACCATTCGTTGTTCCAGTGGGTGTCCTTGCCTTTCCCGAAGATGAGTACTTCTGTCTTGTGGGTGTTGAGTTTGAGACAGAAAACCAGCAGCTAGTAGTCAAAATGGGTGCAAAAAGTGGGGGCACACTGCAAACCGGCCCTGATTTCTCACACACAGCAGAAATTCAACTGTAACAAAAAGGGTCACATGGGCACTAGTTGAACCATAGCAGAATGTGGATATTAAGCATTTTTTATTCCCGTTCAGCAGCCATATTTGCTGCCACAAGGTGCATTGTTAATGTATGCGTAACTCCGTGCTGTCAGCATGGACAATGAAGGAGCCTGAGGGCTCCTGACAAAGTCAAAGAAGGCTCAGGACTTAAAAGCCTTTTTGACTTGTTTGCGTACATCCACAGTGCACTCATTTGCAACAACTTTAAGAAAGGTGCAGTGAGGCACATGCTGGGTGGCAATGAGAGTTGGGGGTGAGAAAAGGAAGGTGAATTGCTGCTCAGAAAAGAAGGTGAGAATGGAGACGGGGATTAAGAGATAGAAAGAGAATGGTGAGATATGATGGGGAGATTAAGAGGAGGCTTCTGATGAGAATGTGAGTACATACGAGAAGAGTAAAGAGAAGAGAGGTGAGAAAAAGGTAGAAAATTGTTGGAGTAGAATGGAGGAAGGGTGGGTGAAGAGAGGGGCAAGGACCAGTATAGGATAAATAAAGAAGAAAAACAAGGATGGAGACTGGAGTTGCCTGGAAGAGAGCAGAAAAGGTGAAAAAGGAAAGGAGGGGAGAATGGAGAAAATTAGTAGTAGGGAGACGTATAAAGAGTAAATTAAGAAAATAGATAAGAGCAAAGAAAAAGTATGAGTGGTAAATAGAGTGAAAAGAAGGTAGTGAAAAACACTTTAGAAAAAATGGAGATGGAAAATTGGTTTAGGATTAGAGAGGACATAATTAAGGTGACAAAGAGGGCAAAGTTGGAGCGAGCAAAGGGATAGAGGAGGGAAAGAAAGGGAAAGGGTTGAGAGTTGAGTGAAACTTACATTTGCAATGTGTACTGCAATAGAAAAGACGTGCAGAGAGGGGAGATCGGTGAGAAAAAGGATGAGTGAGGTCTGGGCCCTCTTAGTGAGGTCTTCTAGCAAAAGAAAGAATGGGACCTTTTAGGTGAATCTGGGAGGGAGGTGTCAGCAACTACTGCATATAGATCTACTGGTATTTGCTTAATTTGTGTTTTCGAGCTTCTGCTCGGGCACACTGAACTATTCGTAACCAGCACAGCTGGCACAGCAGCAGAAAGCCTTCGAAGCACACCATGCTTACTCTTGTTCTGCTTCTGCATCTCTTACACGTACTCTCAGCCTGGGTAGCTTTCTTAAAAATGTACTCAGGAGCCTTTGAGTCATTCTGAGACAGCTCAAACTATAATGATTTGTTTGAGCTAAGAATTTGCTGCTCTCTGAGTGAATATAAATCTCAGATCATTATACTTATTATAGTATTATATTATTATACTGTGAAGTCTGAGACCCTTCTCTGTTAAGGAGTATAAGCAATTAGTCCACATGTTAAAAAGAGAGAGGAGAAATGTTGCAATTTTCATCCGCAGACTTCGATTTCTAGTTTCTTAGAAACAATAACAAAAAACAGCCTCTAACATATATTTGGCTTCCTTTCATTTTAGTGAAACTGTTCATTAAACTGTTAGATCCAGGCACTATAAATGAGCAGTGCTTAAGTAGGGTAGCATGGCCTTCAGCTATAATCAGCATATATTTGGCTTCCTTTCTTGTTAGTGAAACTGCTCATTGAACTGTTAGATCCAGGCACTATAAATTAGCCCTGCTTAACCCCTTTGGTGCTTGCGTCGGCCAATGGCCGACGCAAGCACTACCTCCCTGGTGCGGCGCACGTCCATTGGCCGTCACCAGGGAGGGCCCCTTTAAACCTCCGGTGCATCGCACCGGAGATTGTTTTTTTAATTCCCCCTGGGGGAGACGTGGAAGGCTTTCCGCGTCTCCCCCGCCCCTCCCGCCCATCTGTGACGTCAGCGCGCCGCGAGGCGCTCTGACGTCACTGATTTCCCCACCGGAGCCGAGGACAGCAGCAGGTAAGGCCGCGCTCGACTCCGATGGGGAAATCCGGCCGAAAACGGCCTCCCCAGCTTCAGGGAGGCCTCGCTTGAAAGGGAGAGTCTCCCTTTCAAACGAGGCCTTCCTGAAAGGGTTTCCTGGCCGTGGATCGCGGCAGCGATGCGATCCACGGCCAGGAAACCCCACTAGACACCAGGGATGTCTTTGGGGGGTCGGCCCTCGTGGTAATGGGTCGGCCCCCCCCCGGGGGCATATTTATTTAATTTTTTTTAAGTTGGCTTTGTTTGGGGTGCGCGATCGCACCCCAAAAATGAAAAAAAACGATTTTTTTTTTTTTAAAAATGGCGGCGATATTGGCAGGGGGTCGGTCCTCCTGCTCAGTGGCCGACCCCCTGTGGGGGCATATTTTCTATTTACCCATGTTGGCTTTCCTTGGGGGCATGATCGCCCCCAAAAATGCTAAAAATAATTTAAAAAAAAGTACAATGGTGGCAATATTGGCAGGGGTCGGTCCTCCTGCTCAGTGGCCGACCCCTGTGGGGGCATTTTTTTTTATACCTATGTGCTTTCCGTGGGGGCCACAATCGGCCCCCAGGGAAGCCATAGCTATAAAAAAAATTAGAGCAAGAGAGAGATCTTTCTTTATATATATATATATATATATATATATATATATATAGAGAGAGAGAGAGAGAGAGAGAGTCTCTTTCTCTCTGTAGATGATATATGTATATATATGTATCTATATACATATGTATGTGTATATAGATACATATATATACATAAGTCTAAAGAGTGAATGATATATATATGTATCTATATACATATACATATATATGTATAGATATATGTATATAGATGTATATAAATATATGTAGAGATAAAATCTATGTATATATATATATATATATATATGTGTCCGTGTGTGTGTGTATATATATATATATATTATAGCAAAGGTATCGAATAAACGTCAAGCCTGAATGGCAATGCTACCCTTGTGTCGGTGACCGATTCTTATGAAGATTTCGGAAATGGTTTATATATATATGTGATCAAGGACACAGTCGGTGTCCGAAACGCGTCTGAGGCTGCACCTTTCTTTTGTAAGCACGCATTTTGGCTACAGCTTAATCTTGAGTCCGTGGTCCCATGTGTGCGCGCTCGCACGGGGATACTGTCAGTTGCTATATATATATATATATATATATATGCTCCTTGATGCACAGTGAACGGCGCACTTGCGGACGGGTGCTTCACAAACGCGGGGTGCGCCCGCGATATTTATCCAGGCTCTGTTTCCTTGTTTCCCAAAAGAAAAACAGCACTCGCGGGGGCAGTTGGTAGAGTTTATTGGCCCACGCGAGTGCTGTTTTTCGTTTTGGGAAACAAGGAAACGGAGCTTGGATATATATATATATATATTCAGAAACACAAAGGATGCCGCACTCCAGAGATTGGTTTCAGAGTTGCTTTATTTTCACCACGACTGGTGGTAGTGGTGGTGAAAATAAAGCAACTCTGAAACCGGTCTTGGAGTGCGGCATCCTTTGTGTTTCTGAATTTAAATATCGGGTAAGGATTCTACCCGTTGCTGCCTGCACCAGGTATTGAGCGCTCTGACATTGGGAATTAATTATCTATGTGAGAGAGGGGCTATGGAGAGATGAGGGGCACGTTTGCAAGGATGGTAGTGGGCGCATCAAAGGAGGTCATAGTGTGCAATTGTAAAGCACACGTTCACCCGTAGGCATCTTGGCGCCAAAATGATGGTTGCAATGGCTCCCACCAGCGCTAAAAGGCTGCGATGATGGGTATGTGGCAAGGTAAAGTAATACTGTGTCTTTTTCTCTCTTTCTTAGTCTTTTTGGAGAGCGTACAGAGTTCGCAAAGGTAAGGTGACTTCGTCATTATTGACTTAAACACTTCACTCACGCGCACACACCCACCTACACTTTAAAACCAACAACCTATCTGCCTTCTACGTAGGATTGTGTTTTAAAAGGATAGTTTAGGCACTAGCAGAGATGGCATATCGTTGGATGGATGCTGCCCAGGCCCTAAATCTGGTTCTGGAGTCCAGCTCTGAGGCAGGATCAGAGACTGAGACAGCAGATACTGAGACAGCATCTGAGGGAGAGGACAATGGAGCCGAATCTGGGAGTGACTTTTCAGTCGGCGCAGTTCCATCCGATGACTCATCGTCCAGCGATTCTGAAGGAGACGATGTCAGTCGTGCTGTCCCTTTGCCAGCACAGTCTGTGCAGCAGGACACCCGTAACAGGTTAGAGCAACCCAGAGTGCAGGCACGTGCGGCCGCAAGCACAGACGGAGTGCTGTCTTGGCAGCCTCCCAATTTAGTTCAGCCCCAAATTCCGCCTTTCACTGGTGACGCTGGATGTAAAGTAGATACGGCAAATTTTTTGCCAATTGACTACTTCCATCTCTTTTTTGGTGTTGACTTCCTAGACGAAATTGTGCAGCAAACAAATTTGCGTGCCGAACAATTTCTGAGGGAGCAAGGAGGCACTCTTGGGCCTCATTCTAGGGCGCGCAAGTGGACTCCCACTTCACTAGGGGAGTTGAAGATATTTTTGGGCCTCACACTTAAAATGGGGGTAGTGCATAAACCAACCTTGCTATCCTACTGGTCTACTCGCACGGTTTGGTTAACCCCCATCTTTGCACCATACATGAGCAGAGATCGTTTTTGCTATTGCAGCGCATGCTGCATTTCAATGACAATTCTGCTGCATTGCCCCGGGACCATCCAGACTATGACAGGTTGTTCAAAATTCGGCCTGTCGTGGAACATTTGTCTGCCAGGTTTCCAGAGGTTTATACTCCTGGAAAGAATATAGCCATTGATGAGTCCTTGATCTTGTATAAAGGGCGGCTGCTGTTTAGGCAGTACATTCCGAGCAAACGCGCTCGCTATGGCATCAAGCTGTACATGCTGTGTGAGAGCTCGACTGGCTATGTGTACAGCTTGAGAGTGTATACAGGGAAGGACACAACTCTTAACCCTGTAGGTTGCCCTCCCATGCTAGGGGTCACAGGAAAGATTGTATGGGAGCTTGTCCAGCCACTTCTTCACAAAGGTTATAACCTTTATGTGGACAATTTCTATACAGGAGTAGAGCTATTCAGTGAGCTCTACAAAGCTGGCACCGTGGCTTGTGGTACAATTCGTTGTCGCCGCAAAGGATTCCCGCAGGAGCTTGTTTGCAAGAAGCTCCAGAAATCCCAGAGCACTGCGTTGCGTTCCAACGAGCTGCTCGCAGTTAAGTTCTCAGATAGGCGCGATGTGTACATGCTCACTACAATTCATGCTGAGAGCACTTCCCCTGTCACGGTTTGGGGTCAGATGGCCGAAGTCCACAAGCCCACCTGTATACTTGATTACAACAAGTACATGGGCGGAGTGGACAAGAACGACCAGGTTCTTCAGCCATACAATGCGAGTCGTAAAACTCGCACTTGGTATAAGAAACTGTTTACGCACCTGATCCAGATGGCAACATACAATGCGTATGTTGTTTATCGTGAGACCACCACAGGAAGACTCATGTCTTTCCTTGACTTTCAGTTGTCTGTAATTGAAAGTCTTACTGCTACAGAAGCAGAAGCCTCCACTTCATGTGTTCTGGAGGACGTGGCAAGGCTGCAGGAGCGACACTTTGCAGATAAAATTCCTGCAACACCCAAAAAGGAGCGACCATGTCGTCGTTGTAAAGTGTGCTCGATGCAGGGAAAGAGGCAGGAGACTCGTGTTTACTGTCCCCAGTGCCCAAGTAAGCCTGCCTTCTGTTTTCCTACTTGCTTTATGTTGTATCACACTAAAGCAAAATACTGGGAAATTGACTGAGGTGGAGCTGCCAATAGGATAACCTTTCAATTGGTGTGAATGGATACCTACTGTCTGTGGGCCACTCCTTCACTACGCAAGCAGCTGCAGGATATTTCTTCCTCTACTTCATGAAATCATGGACTTCTCAACACCTTTATCTGCTTTCAGAACGTGGTAGTTGTTCTGTTCGCCAATTGACAAGTGCATTATAGTCCCCATGCTGCACATACTGGTGGGCAGAACATATGCCACGTTGTCATGGAGTACCCGTGTTTCACATTCAACCGTTCTTCGTAGTTTATGATGTTCTCTTTAGGAAGTTTTTGAAAATTTCCAGCATGTTTGCCTTAGTTTCAAAGGTAGATATGCTTGCTCAGCTCGAGAAATGTTTTTGCGGCATACTCGGGCACCCCCAACTTGCATCCACAAACTGGAAGGAGTTGGATAGAGCATTGTGAGAGCATTGATAGCTCGTGACAGAAATGTTCACTCAAGCTTCAAGTAGCTAGAGATGAAAGGCATTAGTATAGGGTCTCTTAACAATTGGACAGGGTTAGTCAGGACTCTGAGGACAGACACACGAACGGGTTAGAACAGCTTACGGTAGGTACGCTTTCCGAGGAATATTGCAAAGGTAGAAGGCAGATAGTAAAGGTAGTATAGATACACGTCCTGACTTCTTCTTCACCCATGGATTCAAATCCATTGCTGCCACACTCACACTCAATACTTATGGGTCAATGCTGCTTGCCATGTTCATCCTCCGTTAGAACTTAGTAGATGGTCAGTTTGCTGTATGATAAGTGCATTACAGTCACTGCACATAACGGTGGATTGGACATATGCTACGTTGTCACGGACTACCCTTGTTTCACATTCATCCGTTCATAGTTTATGATGTTACCTTTTGAAAATTTCCAGCATTTTGCCTTAGTTTCAAAGGTAGATATGCTTGCTCAGCTCGAGGAATGGGCTTCACGGCATACTCGAGCACCCCCAACTTGCATCCACAAACTGGAAGGAGTTGGATTTAGCATAGTGAGTGCACTAAAGGTGCATGAAAGACATGTCTTCCTGAGCCTCATGTGGCTGTCATGGAAGTCATTAGTATAGGTTCACTGGGCATGAGTTCGGTAACGTTCTGGAAGAAGGAGGTGGAGACTTGACAGGTGGTAGAATATAGTCAAAGTCATTATGTCTTGTGGCATATAAATGTGATGGGCCCTTGCATGGCGGCAGTATGTTTGTGTGAGTGCAAGTGATATGGTTGTTTGGGCCCGTGGCTGGCGGTACGGAAGTCTTGTGTGTGGTGTGTGAATGGCGTGTGAATGGACCATAAAGTGGTTGGTGCCGTGATGTGGCTTTATGGCTCCCCTTCAGAAGGCTTGGCTTCAATATTTATATACTTTGATAAGTATTTGTGCTTTGAAGCCAGCGTTTCTGGAGGTGCTAAAACCAACCTGTGTAAGTGGTGGATTAGCTTTATCAAATGAGTGTTAGATTTATATTTGTGTCTGTTTAATGGCCTTTTGTAAGATATTTTTTTTTCCACAATGGGTAGCAGGGGACTTTCTGCCCTAGCTCAGTCGTCACCTAGGCAAACCATTACATTTTTGAGTAGTAGACAAAGGGGGAAGTACAAGGGTGAATGACTTGCGTGGTTCTCACTGTTTTTTTTACCCAACATGCCCTGCTAGCCTCATATTTTGTTGAAAAAAATCACTATTTCCACACATTTTTGTGTGGGAAATTTGTGGCATCGCCGGGCAGACATGCATTTCCTACCACCCAGTGTTCCCCAAGGTCTCCCGATAAAAATGGTACCTCACTCGTGTGGGAGGCCCAAGTACCCACGACAGGCTAGGGCCGAAAAGGTATTGAGGCGACATTAAAATTGCCTATCACAAAACAACCTGGTTTTGCAAGGGGGTCACCTCGGTTTTTGGCCCCGTGCTCGGTGGCCAGCTAGGGAAACCTATCAAACCCACCCATTTCTGAAAACTAGACACCCGGGGGTTCCAGGGAGGTATGGCTTGCGTGGATCCCCCAACGTTTTCTTACCCAGAATCCCCTGCAAACCTCGAATTTAGGTGGAAAAATCACTTTTTCCACACATTTTTGGGTGGGAAAGTTGTGGCATCGCTGGGCAGACATGCATTTCCTACCACCCAGTGTTCCCCAAGGTCTCCCGATAAAAATGGTACCTCACTCGTGTGGGAGGCCCAAGTACCCACGACAGGCTAGGGCCGAAAAGGTATTGAGGCGACATTAAAATTGCCTATCACAAAACAACCTGGTTTTGCAAGGGGGTCCCCTCGGTTTTTGGCCCCGTGCTCGGTGGCCAGCTAGGGAAACCTATCAAACCCACACATTTCTGAAAACTAGACACCCGGGGGTTCCAGGGAGGTATGGCTTGCGTGGATCCCCCAACGTTTTCTTACCCAGAATCCCCTGCAAACCTCGAATTTAGGTGGAAAAATCACTTTTTCCACACATTTTTGGGTGGGAAAGTTGTGGCATCGCTGGGCAGACATGCATTTCCTACCACCCAGTGTTCCCCAAGGTCTCCCGATAAAAATGGTACCTCACTCGTGTGGGAGGCCCAAGTACCCACGACAGGCTAGGGCCGAAAAGGTATTGAGGCGACATTAAAATTGCCTATCACAAAACAACCTGGTTTTGCAAGGGGGTCACCTCGGTTTTTGGCCCCGTGCTCGGTGGCCAGCTAGGGAAACCTATCAAACCCACACATTTCTGAAAACTAGACACCCGGGGGTTCCAGGGAGGTATGGCTTGCGTGGATCCCCCAACGTTTTCTTACCCAGAATCCCCTGCAAACCTCGAATTTAGGTGGAAAAATCACTTTTTCCACACATTTTTGTGTGGGAAAGTTGTGGCATCGCCGGGCAGACATGCATTTCCTACCACCCAGTGTTCCCCAAGGTCTCCCGATAAAAATGGTACCTCACTCGTGTGGGAGGCCCAAGTACCCACGACAGGCTAGGGCCGAAAAGGTATTGAGGCGACATTAAAATTGCCTATCACAAAACAACCTGGTTTTGCAAGGGGGTCACCTCGGTTTTTGGCCCCGTGCTCGGTGGCCAGCTAGGGAAACCTATCAAACCCACACATTTCTGAAAACTAGACACCCGGGGGTTCCAGGGAGGTATGGCTTGCGTGGATCCCCCAACGTTTTCTTACCCAGAATCCCCTGCAAACCTCGAATTTAGGTGGAAAAATCACTTTTTCCACACATTTTTGGGTGGGAAAGTTGTGGCATCGCTGGGCAGACATGCATTTCCTACCACCCAGTGTTCCCCAAGGTCTCCCGATAAAAATGGTACCTCACTCGTGTGGGAGGCCCAAGTACCCACAACAGGCTAGGGCCGAAAAGGTATTGAGGCGACATTAAAATTGCCTATCACAAAACAACCTGGTTTTGCAAGGGGGTCACCTCGGTTTTGGCCCCGTGCTCGGTGGCCAGCTAGGAAACCTATCAAACCCACACATTTCTGAAAACTAGACACCCGGGGGTTCCAGGGAGGTATGGCTTGCGTGGATCCCCCAACGTTTTCTTACCCAGAATCCCCTGCAAACCTCGAATTTAGGTGGAAAAATCACTTTTTCCACACATTTTTGTGTGGGAAAGTTGTGGCATCGCCGGGCAGACATGCATTTCCTACCACCCAGTGTTCCCCAAGGTCTCCCGATAAAAATGGTACCTCACTCGTGTGGGAGGCCCAAGTACCCACGACAGGCTAGGGCCGAAAAGGTATTGAGGCGACATTAAAATTGCCTATCACAAAACAACCTGGTTTTGCAAGGGGGTCACCTCGGTTTTGGCCCCGTGCTCGGTGGCCAGCTAGGAAACCTATCAAACCCACACATTTCTGAAAACTAGACACCCGGGGTTCCAGGGAGGTATGGCTTGCGTGGATCCCCCAACGTTTTCTTACCCAGAATCCCCTGCAAACCTCGAATTTAGGTGGAAAAATCACTTTTTCCACACATTTTTGGGTGGGAAAGTTGTGGCATCGCTGGGCAGACATGCATTTCCTACCACCCAGTGTTCCCCAAGGTCTCCCGATAAAAATGGTACCTCACTCGTGTGGGAGGCCCAAGTACCCGCGACAGGCAAGGACACAAAACGTTTTGAGGCAACATCAACATTGCCTATCAAAAAATGTTTTGGGCCCTTGCCTGTCGCGGGTACTTGGACCTCCCACACAAGTGAGGCACCATTTTTATCGGGAGACCTGGGGGAACGCTGGGTGGTAGGAAATTTGTGTGAGGCCAGTGATGCCACACTTTCCCACACACAAATGTGTGAAAAAAGTGATTATTTCAGCTAAAATTGAGGTTTGCAAGGGATTCTGGGTAAGGAAACGTTGGGGGATCCACGCAAGCCATACCTCCCTGGAAGCCCCCGGGTGTCTACTTTTTAGAAATGTGTGGGTTTGGTAGGTTTCCCTAGATGGCCGCCGAGCACGGGGCCAAAAACCCAGGTGACCCCCTTGCAAAACCAGGTGGTTTTGAGATAGGCAATTTTGAGGTCGCCTCACTACGTTGTGGGCCCTTGCCTGTCGCGGGTACTTGGGCCTCCCACACAAGTGAGGCACCATTTTTATCGGGAGACCTGGGGGAACGCTGGGTGGTAGGAAATTTGTGTGAGGCCAGTGATGCCACACTTTCCCACACACAAATGTGTGAAAAAAGTGATTTTTTCAGCTAAAATTGAGGTTTGCAAGGGATTCTGGGTAAGGAAACGTTGGGGGATCCACGCAAGCCATACCTCCCTGGAAGCCCCCGGGTGTCTACTTTTCAGAAATGTGTGTGTTTGGTAGGTTTCCCTAGATGGCCGCCGAGCACGGGGCCAAAACCCAGGTGACCCCCTTGCAAAACCAGGTGGTTTTGAGATAGGCAATTTTGAGGTCGCCTCACTACGTTGTGTGCCCTTGCCTGTCGCGGGTACTTGGGCCTCCCACACAAGTGAGGCACCATTTTTATCGGGAGACCTGGGGGAACGCTGGGTGGTAGGAAATTTGTGTGAGGCCAGTGATGCCACACTTTCCCACACACAAATGTGTGAAAAAAGTGATTTTTTCAGCTAAAATTGAGGTTTGCAAGGGATTCTGGGTAAGGAAACGTTGGGGGATCCACGCAAGCCATACCTCCCTGGAAGCCCCCGGGTGTCTACATTTCAGAAATGTGTGTGTTTGGTAGGTTTCCCTAGATGGCCGCCGAGCACGGGGCCAAAACCCAGGTGACTCCCCTTGCAAAACCAGGTGGTTTTGAGATAGGCAATTTTGAGGTCGCCTCACTACGTTGTGGGCCCTTGCCTGTCGCGAGTACTTGGGCCTCCCACACAAGTGAGGCACCATTTTTATCGGGAGACCTGGGGGAACGCTGGGTGGTAGGAAATTTGTGTGAGGCCAGTGATGCCACACTTTCCCACACACAAATGTGTGAAAAAAGTGATTTTTTCAGCTAAAATTGAGGTTTGCAAGGGATTCTGGGTAAGGAAACGTTGGGGGATCCACGCAAGCCATACCTCCCTGGAAGCCCCCGGGTGTCTACTTTTCAGAAATGTGTGTGTTTGGTAGGTTTCCCTAGATGGCCGCCGAGAACGGGGCCAAAACCCAGGTGACTCCCCTTGCAAAACCAGGTGGTTTTGAGATTGGCAATTTTGAGGTCGCCTCACTACGTTGTGGGCCCTTGCCTGTCGCGGGTACTTGGGCCTCCCACACAAGTGAGGCACCATTTTTATCGGGAGACCTGGGGGAACGCTGGGTGGTAGGAAATTTGTGTGAGGCCAGTGATGCCACACTTTCCCACACACAAATGTGTGAAAAAAGTGATTTTTTCAGCTAAAATTGAGGTTTGCAAGGGATTCTGGGTAAGGAAACGTTGGGAGATCCACGCAAGCCATACCTCCCTGGAAGCCCCCGGGTGTCTACTTTTCAGAAATGTGTGTGTTTGGTAGGTTTCCCTAGATGGCCGCCGAGCACGGGGCCAAAAACCCAGGTGACTCCCCTTGCAAAACCAGGTGGTTTTGAGATAGGCAATTTTGAGGTCGCCTCACTACGTTGTGGGCCCTTGCCTGTCGCGAGTACTTGGGCCTCCCACACAAGTGAGGCACCATTTTTATCGGGAGACCTGGGGGAACGCTGGGTGGTAGGAAATTTGTGTGAGGCCAGTGATGCCACACTTCCCCACACACAAATGTGTGAAAAAAGTGATTTTTTCAGCTAAAATTGAGGTTTGCAAGGGATTCTGGGTAAGGAAACGTTGGGGGATCCACGCAAGCCATACCTCCCTGGAAGCCCCCGGGTGTCTACTTTTCAGAAATGTGTGTGTTTGGTAGGTTTCCCTAGATGGCCGCCGAGCACGGGGCCAAAACCCAGGTGACTCCCCTTGCAAAACCAGGTGGTTTTGAGATAGGCAATTTTGAGGTCGCCTCACTACGTTGTGGGCCCTTGCCTGTCGCGGATACTTGGGCCTCCCACACAAGTGAGGCACCATTTTTATCGGGAGACCTGGGGGAACGCTGGGTGGTAGGAAATTTGTGTGAGGCCAGTGATGCCACACTTTCCCACACACAAATGTGTGAAAAAAGTGATTTTTTCAGCTAAAATTGAGGTTTGCAAGGGATTCTGGGTAAGGAAACGTTGGGAGATCCACGCAAGCCATACCTCCCTGGAAGCCCCCGGGTGTCTACTTTTCAGAAATGTGTGGGTTTGGTAGGTTTCCCTAGATGGCCGCCGAGCACAGGGCCAAAAACCCAGGTGACTCCCCTTGCAAAACCAGGTGGTTTTGAGATAGGCAATTTTGAGGTCGCCTCACTACGTTGTGGGCCCTTGCCTGTCGCGGGTACTTGGGCCTCCCACACAAGTGAGGCACCATTTTTATCGGGAGACCTGGGGGAACGCTGGGTGGTAGGAAATTTGTGTGAGGCCAGTGATGCCACACTTTCCCACACACAAATGTGTGAAAAAAGTGATTTTTTCAGCTAAAATTGAGGTTTGCAAGGTATTCTGGGTAAGGAAACGTTCGGGGATCCACGCAAGCCATACCTCCCTGGAAGCCCCCGGGTGTCTACTTTTCAGAAATGTGTGGGTTTGGTAGGTTTCCCTAGATGGCCGCCGAGCACGGGGCCAAAAACCCAGGTGACCCCCTTGCAAAACCAGGTGGTTTTGAGATAGGCAATTTTGAGGTCGCCTCACTACGTTGTGGGCCCTTGCCTGTCGCGGGTACTTGAGCCTCCCACACAAGTGAGGCACCATTTTTATCGGGAGACCTGGGGGAACGCTGGGTGGTAGGAAATTTGTGTGAGGCCAGTGATGCCACACTTTCCCACACACAAATGTGTGAAAAAAGTGATTTTTTCAGCTAAAATTGAGGTTTGCAAGGGATTCTGGGTAAGGAAACGTTGGGGGATCCACGCAAGCCATACCTCCCTGGAAGCCCCCGGGTGTCTACTTTTCAGAAATGTGTGTGTTTGGTAGGTTTCCCTAGGTGCCGGTAGAGCTAGGGTTCACAAACTACAGCTAGGCATTTTGCCAAAAAAGGGTCATTTTTCACTGCGAAATTGAGGTGTGACCACGTTGCGTTTTGCGCCGTTTCCTGTCGCAGGCACTAGGCCGACCCACACAAGTGAGGTACCATTTTTCTCGTAAGACTTTGGGGGACGCGGGGTGGGTGGAAATTTGTGGATCCACGCAGATTCCAGAACTTTCCACCACAGAAATGTGGGGAAAATGTGTTTTTTTTGACAATTTTTTATGTTTGCAAGGGATTCTGGGTAACAGAACCTGGTGGGAGGCAGTCAAGTCACCCCATCCTGGATTCCCCTGGGTGTCTAGTTTTCAAAAATGTATAGGTTTGCTAGGTTTCCCTAGGTGCCGGCAGAGGTAGGGTTCAAAAACTACAGCTAGGCACTTTGCAAAAAAAAGGTCATTTTTCACTGCGAAATTGAGGTGTGACCGCGTTGCGTTTTGCGCCGTTTCCTGTCGCAGGCACTAGGCCGACCCACACAAGTGAGGTACCATTTTTCTCGTAAGACTTTGGGGAACGTGGGGTGGGTGGAAATTTGTGGATCCACGCAGATTCCAGAACTTTCCACCACAGAAATGTGGGGAAAATGTGGTTTTTATGACAATTTTTTATGTTTGCAAGGGATTCTGGGTAACGGAACCTGGTGGGAGGCAGTCAAGTCACCCCATCCTGGATTCCCCTGGGTGTCTAGTTTTCAAAAATGTATAGGTTTGCTAGGTTTCCCTAGGTGCCGGCAGAGGTAGGGTTCAAAAACTATAGCTAGGCACTTTGCAAAAAAAGGTCATTTTTCACTGCGAAATTGAGGTGTGACCGCGTTGCGTTTTGCGCCGTTTCCTGTCGCAGGCTCTAGGCCGACCCACACAAGTGAGGTACCATTTTTCTCGTAAGACTTTGGGGAACGCGGGGTGGGTGGAAATTTGTGGATCCACGCAGATTCCAGAACTTTCCACCACAGAAATGTGGGGAAAATGTGTTTTTTTTGACAATTTTTTATGTTTGCAAGGGATTCTGGGTAACAGAACCTGGTGGGAGGCAGTCAAGTCACCCCATCCTGGATTCCCCTGGGTGTCTAGTTTTCAAAAATGTATAGGTTTGCTAGGTTTCCCTAGGTGCCGGCAGAGGTAGGGTTCAAAAACTACAGCTAGGCACTTTGCCAAAAAAGGGTCATTTTTCACTGCGAAATTGAGGTGTGACCACGTTGCGTTTTGCGCCGTTTCCTGTCGCAGGCACTAGGCCGACCCACACAAGTGAGGTACCATTTTTCTCGTAAGACTTTGGGGGACGCGGGGTGGGTGGAAATTTGTGGATCCACGCAGATTCCAGAACTTTCCACCACAGAAATGTGGGGGAAATGTGTTTTTTTGGACAATTTTTTATGTTTGCAAGGGATTCTGGGTAACAGAACCTGGTGGGAGGCAGTCAAGTCATCCCATCCTGGATTCCCCTGGGTGTCTAGTTTTCAAAAATGTATAGGCTTGCTAGGTTTCCCTAGGTGCCGGCAGAGGTAGGGTTCAAAAACTACAGCTAGGCACTTTGCCAAAAAAGGGTCATTTTTCACTGCGAAATTGAGGTGGGACCGCGTTGCGTTTTGCGCCGTTTCCTGTCGCAGGCACTAGGCCGACCCACACAAGTGAGGTACCATTTTTCTCGTAAGACTTTGTGAAACGCCGGGTGGGTGGAAATTTGTGGATCCACGCAGATTCCAGAACTTTCCACCACAGAAATGTGGGGAAAATGTGTTTTTTTTGACAATTTTTTATGTTTGCAAGGGATTCTGGGTAACAGAACCTGGTGGGAGGCAGTCAAGTCACCCCATCCTGGATTCCCCTGGGTGTCTAGTTTTCAAAAATGTATAGGTTTGCTAGGTTTCCCTAGGTGCCGGCAGAGCTAGGGTTCAAAAACTACAGCTAGGCACTTTGCCAAAAAAGGGTCATTTTTCACTGCGAAATTGAGGTGTGACCACGTTGCGTTTTGCGCCGTTTCCTGTCGCAGGCACTAGGCCGACCCAAACAAGTGAGGTACCATTTTTCTCGTAAGACTTTGGGGAACGCGGGGTGGGTGGAAATTTGTGGATCCACGCAGATTCCAGAACTTTCCACCACAGAAATGTGGGGAAAATGTGTTTTATTTGACAATTTTTTATGTTTGCAAGGGATTCTGGGTAACAGAACCTGGTGGGAGGCAGTCAAGTCACCCCATCCTGGATTCCCCTGGGTGTCTAGTTTTCAAAAATGTATAGGTTTGCTAGGTTTCCCTAGGTGCCGGCAGAGGTAGGGTTCAAAAACTACAGCTAGGCACTTTGCCAAAAAAGGGTCATTTTTCACTGCGAAATTGAGGTGTGACCACGTTGCGTTTTGCGCCGTTTCCTGTCGCAGGCACTAGGCCGACCCACACAAGTGAGGTACCATTTTTCTCGTAAGACTTTGGGGGACGCGGGGTGGGTGGAAATTTGTGGATCCACGCAGATTCCAGAACTTTCCACCACAGAAATGTGGGGGAAATGTGTTTTTTTGGACAATTTTTTATGTTTGCAAGGGATTCTGGGTAACAGAACCTGGTGGGAGGCAGTCAAGTCACCCCATCCTGGATTCCCCTGGGTGTCTAGTTTTCAAAAATGTATAGGCTTGCTAGGTTTCCCTAGGTGCCGGCAGAGGTAGGGTTAAAAAACTACAGCTAGGCACTTTGCCAAAAAAGGGTCATTTTTCACTGCGAAATTGAGGTGGGACCGCGTTGCGTTTTACGCCGTTTCCTGTCCAGGCACTAGGCCGACCCACACAAGTGAGGTACCATTTTTCTCGTAAGACTTTGTGAAACGCCGGGTGGGTGGAAATTTGTGGATCCACGCAGATTCCAGAACTTTCCACCACAGAAATGTGGGGAAAATGTGTTTATTTTGACAATTTTTTATGTTTGCAAGGGATTCTGGGTAACAGAACCTGGTGGGAGGCAGTCAAGTCACCCCATCCTGGATTCCCCTGGGTGTCTAGTTTTCAAAAATGTATAGGTTTGCTAGGTTTCCCTAGGTGCCGGCAGAGCTAGGGTTCAAAAACTACAGCTAGGCACTTTGCCAAAAAAGGGTCATTTTTCACTGCGAAATTGAGGTGTGACCACGTTGCGTTTTGCGCCGTTTCCTGTCGCAGGCACTAGGCCGACCCACACAAGTGAGGTACCATTTTTCTCGTAAGACTTTGGGGAACGCGGGGTGGGTGGAAATTTGTGGATCCACGCAGATTCCAGAACTTTCCACCACAGAAATGTGGGGAAAATGTGGTTTTTTTGACAATTTTTTCTGTTTGCAAGGGATTCTGGGTAACAGAACTTGGTGGGAGGCAGTCAAGTCACCCCATCCTGGATTCCCCTGGGTGTCTAGTTTTCAAAAATGTATAGGTTTGCTAGGTTTCCCTAGGTGCCGGCAGAGCTAGGGTTCAAAAACTACAGCTAGGCACTTTGCCAAAAAAGGGTCATTTTTCACTGCGAAATTGAGGTGTGACCACGTTGCGTTTTGCGCCGTTTCCTGTCGCAGGCACTAGGCCGACCCACACAAGTGAGGTACCATTTTTCTCGTTAGACTTTGGGGAACGCGGGGTGGGTGGAAATTTGTGGATCCACGCAGATTCCAGAACTTTCCACCACAGAAATGTGGGGAAAATGTGATTTTTTTGACAATTTTTTTATGTTTGCAAGGGATTCTGGGTAACAGAACCTGATGGGAGGCAGTCAAGTCACCCCATCCTGGATTCCCCTGGGTGTCTAGTTTTCAAAAATGTATAGGTTTGCTAGGTTTCCCTAGGTGCCGGCAGAGCTAGGGTTCAAAAACTACACCTAGGCACTTTGCAAAAAAAGGGTAATTTTTCATTGTGAAAATGTGGTACGTCCACGTTGCATTTTGAGCCATTTCCTGTTGTGGGCACAAGGGCTACCCACACAAGTGAGGTACCATTTTTATCGGGAGACTTAGGGTAACACAGAATTGTAGAGCAACTGTTATTACCTATTGACTTTCGATGCATTTCTGCCTTCCAAATGAAAGACAATGTGTAAAAAATAAGTCATTTTGAAAAATGACCTATAATTCTCATGCTAGTATGGGTACTCCCAATTTCGGAAATGTGCAAATATCTACTGTTTCTAAAATCTACATTTTGTTCCCATTTCAGAAATACATAGGTGTCTTTCATAACAATTTTTCCATGTATACATTTTCCCAAAATAATTGCTATATACCCGGTACTTAAAAAAAAATCATTGCAAGATGTTGCTCAATTATTGGCTCTGGGTTCGTCGGGTTCTTGGTGAACCTACAAGTCCTATATATCCCCACAACCAGAAAGGTCCAGCGGATATAACGGTATATTGCCTTCAAATAGCTGTCATAATTAGAAGAAGTTACAGGTGAAAACGTTGACACAAATGGCTGTTTTTTTCAACTAATTTTCAATTTTTCCTTTATTTAACTGTTAGTTTCTATAAGGAAAACTTTAAGGATCTACACAAATGACCCCTTGCTGAATTCAGAATTTTGTCTACTTTTCATAAATGTATGGCTTTCCAGGATCCATTATTGGTTTCATACCCATTTCTACCATTAACTGGAAGGAGGTTGAAAGCACAAAAAATAGCAAAAATAGGCTATGTCCCAGAAAAATGCCAAAACTGTGTAAAATTTTTTGGTTTTCTGACAAAAGTCTGTCATTCCCTAAAATCTGGGAAAATGGAGATTTCAGCCCCACAAACCTTTTTTTGATACCATTTGCAGGGAAAAACCCAGACGCTTTTATATGCGGGACTTTTTTCCCATTTTTCCCCAAAAAACCAAAATATAGCTGTATTTTGGCTAAAATCTGGGACCCCTCCAGGGGAATCCACAAACCCTGGGTACCTTTAGAATCCCCATGATGTTGGAAGAAAAGGACGCAAATTTGGCGTGGATACCTTATGTGGTCCAAAAGTTACAGAGGCCTAATCGCGAACTACTACAAATAGCCAAAAAAGGGCTCAGCACTGGGGGGGAAAAGGCCCAGCAGTTAAGGGGTTAAGTATTGCAAAGAATGACAAGTGCTACAGTTGTCTTCTAAAGCAAGAGATTGTAATTTAATTCTTCTAGCCAATGACTGTAAACATCAGACATCCTTCATTCCTGGCACAGCTTTCCAGCCTGTTGCTAGTTGTATATTTTTATGGTGGCATGGCCCTCAGCTATAATCAAACATAAAAGCTGTGCTCCATAGGTGCATTCTTTCCCAAATACTGTTTGTACAACTAAATATTCACCCCCAGAATATCGTGGTACAAGAATATTGCGGACAGAATATTGAAAGGTAAGTGCAGGTAGATATAAGTTTACCTCTCAATAAATTAGAATTGATATTCTGTCCTCGATATTCTGCATTTTCGATATTTAGGTGCACACTGTGTGATTCTGTGTTTAGGAATGCATGGCTTTTTTAAGGTACATATTAAAGCACACTCAATCAATTTTTTACAATCCAACTTTAAATCCGATCATTTAGATGGGATTTAAATGAGAAGGGTATAAAGTTGTAAAGTAGACTGACTTGCAACTTTGTGTATTTTCTCAACTGTTCAAACTTTGTACAATGCAAAATAAGCTGGCCTCAGCTCAGAGTCCTCCCTCCCACACCTCTTACCTCATGTGGTGGCGGTACAGCCGCCACACTCAAACTTTTTTCCTGGAGGATATCCTACCAGGGATATTCTACATCAGGAAATCTTTACACCTGGAACGGCTGAAAGGATAAACCTTACCTCATATTAATCTAGGAGGTTTCTTCTGCTTCGTAAAGTGTGGAGTTTCCAAATTCTGACCAACTTCATAAGTGAAGTTTTAATTTAATTTGCCACTGAGTTAAGACGAGAGCTTGAAGCATGCCCATTAAGAACATTTTGAAATTGGTGGCAAGCAGTGTATTATAAACATTTTAAGGTTTTAAGGCTGCAACAATGGTGAAAACTAAATAGAAATTGATGTTTAGTTTTACAGGTGTAGTTGGGATCCCACAATGAATTTCCCTATAAGGTTGTTATAAAAGGTGGATTGTTCGATTATATCAAAAGCATCAGTCAAAACTGAACAGACTTGAAGCTGTCTCTCACATTGGCATACACCCTGCAGGTTGTGCGAAAGATTCTGTACAAAAGTTAGACATCAACCAGCAAGACAGGTAGGCATGGTAAAGGATAGGTAATTGAGAGAGCCCAGGACTGGTCCATTTGAGGACTGTGGCATAGCTGAGGACAAAAGTGCCATCTCCAGTTAGAGGAGCTGTAGTTGAGCAGCTGAGCAGGCAGCAGCACTGCCCCTAAGGCTCTGAGTCAATCAATCAGGGAATTGTGAAGCGCGCTACTCACCCGTGAGGGTCTCAAGGCGCTGGTGGGGGGGGTAAGCAGCTCCGTCAGTGGAAGAGCCAGGTCTTGAGTGTCTTCCTGAAGATGTTCAGGAGAGGGGGCGCGTCTGATGTCGAGCGGGAGCTCGTTCCAGGTCTTGGCTGCGAAATAGGAGAAGGCCCTTCCGCCCGTTCTGGCTCAGTGGATGCACAGCGTTTCGGCGAGGGTGAGGTCGGCGGATCAGAGGTTTCTCTTGGGTACGTGGGAGTAGATTCTCTCGTTGAGGAATTGGGGTCCGTTGTGGAGGCATTTGAAGGCATGGGTGAGTATCTTGAAGGTTACTCTCTTCTCGGCAGGGAGCCAGTGGAGGTCTTGCAGGTGTTGGGTGATGTGTTCTTGTCGAGGGATGCCAAGGACGAGTCTGGCTGCGGTGTTCTGTATGGTCTGGAGTTTGCGGAGCAGAGACTTGTTGATTCTGGCATAGAGGGTGTTTCCGTAGTCCAGTCTGCTGGTTATGAGTGCGTGGGTGACGGTTTTACTTGATTCGGGGGGGATCCATTTGAAGGTCTTGCAAAGGATGCAGAGGGTGTTGAAGCAGGTGGAGGCGACGGCGTTGACCTGACGGGTCATGGAGAGGGAGGAGTCGAGTATGATGCCAAGGTTCTGGGCATGGTTGGTGGGGGTGGGCGGGCTGCCGAGGGCGGTGGGCCACCAGGTGATGTCCCATGCGGTGGAGGAGGGTCCGAGGACGAGGACCTCTGTCTTCTCGGGGTTGAGCTTCAGGCAGCTGCTGCTCATCCAGGATGCGACGTCCTTCATTCACTCTTGAAAGCTGAGTCTGGTGGAGACGGGGTCCTTGGTGAGGGAGAGGATGAGCTGGGTGTCATCAGTGTATGAGACTATGTTGAGTCCGTGCTGTCTGACGATGGCGGCGAGGGGGGCCATGTAGACGTTGAAGAGCGTAGGGCTGCGTGACAATCCTTGTGACACTCCGCAGTTAATCTCTATGGGTTCGAAGAGGAAGGTTGGCAGTCTGATTCTTTGGGTCCTGCCGGTGAGGAAGGAGCGGAGCCATTCGAGGGCAGTTCCCTGTATGCCGGCGTCGTGGAGTCTGGTGGCGAGTGTGCGGTGGGAGATGGTGTTGAAGGCGGCGGAGAGGTCGAGTAGGATCAGGGTCGCGGTGTGGCCTTGGTCGAGGAGGGTGTGGATGTCATCTGTGGCGGTGAGTAGGGCAGTCTCAGTGCTGTGGTTGCTGCGGAATCCGGATTGGGAGGGGTCGAGGATGGAGTTCTTTTCAATGAATTTCGTTAGTTGGGTGTTGACGGTCTTCTCTGTGACTTTGGCCGCGGAGGGAAGGAGGGAGATGGGTCAGTAGTTCTTGAGGTCCAAGGGGTCTGCCGAGGGCTTTTTGAGCAGGGGCTTGACTTCTGCATGTTTGCAGTCGTCGGGGAAGGTGCCGGTTTTGAAGGTGGTGTTGATGGTGCGTCGTAGTTCCGGTGCGATGGCATGGAGGGCAGGGGTCCGTGGGTGCTCCAGAAAGAACGCAAAAATTGCACCTGTAAGACAAGAGTGAAAAGAAACAAAACGAAACCATGATTTGTATTTCATCACATTTTTTCATATATATGCACATATACACACACGCACTCCCAACGTGCTAGGTGTGCTTTCACACCGAGCACTCTTGTCTTACAGGTGGAATTTTTGCGTTCTTTCTGGATGGAGTGATAAGTATACCCTCCATACTTTTCACGATGGAGCAGCTTTCTGCTCCTTCAATAAAAATATATAGGAACATCCCCTATTAAACTCCAGGGAGGGAACCTCATTTTGCCCTGAAGAAAGCCCAGGACCTAACAGGCCATTGACTAAGGGCTGAAACATGTTGGCACACCTTTAGGGTCATAGGACCAGTACCTCCAAATGACCCTGTGTATATATTTGTTTTAATATCTACTACGTCCCCGCAAATAAAGGGATACCTGGGGAACATAGCGGGATTTTTATCTCTAGACCCCCTGGACTACATCTCCTAAGCGCTCCCTGAAATACGGTCGAGCCCACCCTGACCTTTAGGAGTCAGGATGAACCCGATGATGAAGCATGACACCAATAGGGTGTGTGAGGGTTAATTAACAAAAAGGAGTTACCTCCTTTCCCGCGTTCAAGCGGGGTACGCCACGTAAGTCTTACTATCTTTATACCTAGTGCCTTCTTTAAAGTAGGAGAAATTTATAGAGAATTCCCTTTGAAGTGCTTGAAGTTTCCTGCATCCCTTACCCTAGCTCTAAGCTGGTTGCATGAAAAATGCAGGGGTGACAAGTCCTTGGTGTCACGGCAGAACACAGCTTATTCAATTGCAAGTGGGGCTCTGCCCAACTCCGCCCGCACCTATCCTGCCCACCCCCTCTATTGTGTGACTATTTGGGAGGAAGAAATAAAGTCCACCTGCACACTACACCCAGGCCAAAAAATAATAATTTCAGCACAAAGTGGAGGGTAAAAGCAACATGTTATCTCTTTGTGTTTTATACAATGGAATGCCAGCTCTTCACATGCACAGGACATGTTGACCATTGTTTTGGTAGATTCCATTATGTCCACAATGGGTCTCTGTTTTATACTAGAGAACAGTGGCTTTCTTTGCAAAGTTCCATAGTGAACCGTAAGACAGTGTTTTGAGTAAGTGCTCCTGCTTGAGAGATCAGTGTGCACTGAATGGTCAGACAGTGTTGGGCTGACTTTCCGAGCAGTCTGGCACTGTCAGATGGGCCAGGTTCAAAAAGCCAGTGTGTGGGCTGCTTTTTGTTGCTCCATCATGCCCCAGGGGACCAGAAACACTGCCCTCACATTAACTCTTTCAAGTTGGCCTATCTGGCAGTGCCACATTGTCAGACTGTCGGAAAGGCCAGTCAAATTCTGTGGTCAAATTCATATAGATAACTCTCAGTATGACAGATAAGTGTGTTTATGCACCCGCTGCAGAACATTGTATTCAGTCTGCAAGCTGCAAGGTCAAATACTAGTAAGCATGCTGTGTGCATTGATTGCCTGACTTCATAAATGTAGGTGAGCTAGTTGAGTAAGGCAGATTTCATTTATATCATGTTTTTAGTCCCAGCATCGTGGTACAATGACATTTTTGACTCAGGCACTGATTCATCTAGTTTCGACAACATGAGACAATGGAGGCTGGTAATAGTTTCGCCTGTAATTTTCATTGGGAAAAAGCTGTCAAGATGAGGCAGTGAGTGCTGCAGTAAAAAAAGTGAATGAAAGAAAAAAATATCCATGTGGCTCTTTAGCTCTTCATTGGCAAGGAAAATGTGATGCAGACGTATTTCGAGTTCTAGAGATATCCACCTAATGTTGCAAGATTTTCTATGTGCGAGAATTAAGAATTCACACTGATCCCCTTTTTAATTCTTATTCTTTTACTGAAGTTTGCCATAATATTTCTATTATACAAAAATCCAACTATTTTATTTTCTACACTGAAATGTACGTCATTGTCTATTGTATTGATCCTCATTCTTGCGAGCCATACCTTGCCCTCATCCTGCCTCCATAACTTTAGTAGGTTTGTAATAACTAGTTATGCCTGTTTCATCATTGTGCAATCTGTGCAATCTAGTCTGCAACTCTAGGTCTTGGCAGGGAAGAAAAGGGGTCACATCACATAAAGTGAGAATTGAGAGTATTACGTTAATACCTAGTTCAGGCCACAGTTTTGGGCTGACTTTTGACCTAAATAATAATAAAACTAGAACAGCTTAGACAGGTGCTAGGTGTTGCTTGTCACTGAATCTGCTGCTTGTGGCAGAATACAAAGCAGTATTTGTTAACATATAAAATAAGCAACAGAACATAAAACAATACCAAGTACAAAGCAACAAAATAATACAATTAAAACATAACATGGCTTATCCCAACAAAATAATCAAAATGGAATGAAACACAACCAACGCAGTACAACACAACAACAACAAATTCCAATAATGCAGCACAAAAACACAGCAGCACAAAAACAGGAACACGCCACCGCCACAACTGAATTCCATGCAACAAATGTAATCAAACGTTCTTAACACATATTGCCACCTCCAGAATTCATTTCATAATACTATGGTAAAGGATGTTTGGAGCAAGCACTGCCTTAACTTATCACCAAGGACATGAAATAACACCAGTCACAATGTGTTTTGCTCTGGGCCCTAGTTCTCACACCAGTGCTCTTCTCTTTGCCTCCTACTAGTAACAGCACAGATACTGGTGGTAAGGTTAGAGTAATTCATGCACGTGATCTATTAGAAAATATGTCTGAACAATAATCCATTGTGCGGCAAACAAAAAGGTCATATCATATAATAAAGTGAAAAAACAATATTTTCACAGTATTTAGTTGAAATGGTAGCTACAAGAAATCAATTTGCAAAAAGAGAATGCACTATAAATAAAAGTGATTGTGAACTGTGTTTTGTAATTTAAAAGTCCATACATTTAAAAGAAGGGAATTTATCAGGATTAATTTTGCTTCGAACATCATCCAGTCAATATTTAAACGTTTTTTCTGTGCTAAGCAGTGTTGTTCATAATGTAGGCTGTGTATGTACAGTAACATACGCATTTGAAAAAACGTTTCAATTTGCTAACCCTTTAGATTGATCAAATAACTTGTTTTCTTACAAGAAAATTAACACATATTGACTTTGACAATAAACCGTAGGGAAAGCGCCGAGGGCGTCCAAGCCTCTTGAAGCTTCTTTCTGAAAAAACGTGAATTTTACGCACTAATACAGAAAAGGTAACACACCAGATGGTCAGTTAAAGGAAGAGACATATGACTCAGTGATCCCAGTCTGTTTAATGTCAGTGCTTTGTCGAGTGCATTCCTTTGATCTTTTGGTCGCCCAATAATTCAACAGCCCTGATGCATAATTCACACATATAAGTAAGTGGGAACCAAAGGCATTAGCTCTGACTTTTTAATGATCAAGAATTATTAAAGTGAAGAAGTTGGGCAAGAGTTATCACAAAAGTAATTTTTTCCCCTTGGTTCTGCAGATTACATCTGAAATTGCTGCAAACCACAAAGGCTGCATGGAGCAGCTAACTCACTACAGATAAAAACAGATGTTAGCTAAGAAGCTCGGTGGCCCAGATGGTGAAGAACTATGCATCAACTCAAGCTGTCAGAAAGAGATAGAAATATCAAGTTGTTGGGAAATTATGTGTTTAGAAATATCTGGCATAGTAAACAGAGGAAACCTGTAGATGTTCTTAGTCCAAATGAAATATGATACTGAAATGCCTACCTTGAGCTCCTTACTAGGGCATGGGTTTCAAGGTGCCCTAGGGTCACAGTGGCGCGAAGGGATTATATTACCATTACACAATCAAGGCATGTTTTCAATAACATTTGTAACACTCCCGAATTGGAAATATGTGTATCTGTGCAACATGATTATATTTACGTACTGTGAAGATGGAATATATGTATGTTTTTGTGTTACTTTGTAAAAAGAAAGAAATGTATTGAAAAACATATAGCAGTCCTTATAGGCACCTTGTTGGACCTGGCCTTCTCTGCAGGGTCACCCCCAAACTCTTTACCTTTACCCTCCACTATTAGATGAAATTGTTTTGCTGGCCTTTGGACTCTGTGCATTCTACCACTGCTAACCAGTGCTAAAGTACTTGGTCTCCCTCCTGAAAACATGGTAACGTTGGCTAGCGGGCATGTAAATTAAATGCTGCTAGTGGGCAAGTAGCCCTGATTGTGCCACCCACTTAAGTAGCCCTTTAAACATGCCTCAGGCCTGCCATTGCAGCTGTGTGTGCAGTTTTAAAAGTGCCATTTCGACCTAGCAAAATAAACCCTTTTTCAGGCCGAAATACTCTTTTTTAATACATAGAAATCACTCCTAGGCAGGCCTTGGACAGCCCAGAGGGCAGGGTGCAGTGTGTTTAAAAAGTTAAAAATGCACATTTAACTTTTACATGTTCTGGTAGTGAAAAACTCCTAGGGCCTTATTACGAGTTTGGCGGTCATTCTGTCAGACCGCTATGCCGACAGGAGAACCACCAAGCCCGTAGTGTGCACGCCTGCCGGAGTATGAGTGTAATCCATGGCAGGCGGGCGGTCCTGCGGCGGTCTCATGGTGGTGGGTTGTTAGGCTCATAACAGCCCGTCGCCGTGACAGAGCCTGCAGCACGTTCCTCCCGCTTAGTGTATCTGACCAGGGCTCCATTGCTGTTGGCCTCAAACTTTGACTTTGTCCTGCTCAAGTGTGACCAGATGTCCCAATTTTTCCCTATAGTTTTTTAAGCACTAGAAAGTGTTTATTCTTTAAAAATTCATATCTTCGGTTCCCTACATTGGATTTTTTGTGGTTTTGGTGTCTATTTGTTCATAAATATATAACCTATTTTTATAATTTAATTTGGATTTTTCATCTCACTCAACAGAAAAATTCCTTCTTGCGGAAAACAACCTGTTTCAGAAGTCAGAAGTAATCCACATATTGAAACTAAAACAGGCAAGTTGTGGAGGAGTAACTTTAAGAATAGTTTAGAACAAAAAATATTGTACTAAAAGAAATGTTATTTTCACAGAATCTAACCAGTCCAAGTCCTGAAGAGAACCTAAAAGCAATAAAGGGTTCGAAATGTGTTGACGGATACACTTGGGGAGTATTACACCTGAACCAAATCACCACAGTAGGCAATCGCAAAGAATTAGAAGGCCTACTTTCAAGAAGTCCTCCCCCAGCCCTCAAGAGACACTTTAAGCAAGAGGCTTAGGGGCCTATTACGATGGCGGTCGGAAAACCTCCCCGACCGCCATGGTAACGGGAAAAGACCACCCGCAGTATCCGGCTTTCCAGCTCTGCGGCGGGTAGATTACCGGCATATGTCCTCCTTGGACAGGACACCACCACATTGGTGTCTGGAGCTGACAAGACCGAATGGAGTGAGTGTTTCCCTCCAGATAGGTTACAACTAGGACTGGCGGGACTTCGTGCTCGTCTCCACGAAGAGTGGTAGGTAGGAACTCCTCCACCCACCACCAAGTGTAGATAGTTTTACACCTAGGTCCTGATGAAATGCAATGGATCAGTATTGACCGCAATGCATGAAACATGTTGACCACTTTGTAAGAGTTGAGCTCTGCTCCGCTGGACCATTGCGCCAGAGAGCAGCCACTCCATTTCTCTTTTAATAAGGTGGATAGCCACCCTAATAAAAAGTTTATTTGGATTATCCAACCTTTTTTATAATCACTTACTCACATCACATCTACACTGTTCTCTAGGGCCCTCACACCCACAGCACCATACGGCAAGGAACTGAAGATCTCCGCCAAAGAGCCCCTTTATGGGTGCCCGTCGGGTATTGCAGCGCCGACCCGACGAGGAGCAAGTCCATATGATGAAGCATGACACCTAGCTTGCTGGGTGTGTGAGGACTTTAGTTCCGAAAAGGAGTATTTCCCTCATCCTGCACTTTTGTCACATGTTGTCCACACCCTTTTATTGGGGAACAGCTCACCTTTCGTGTTATTTAACGGGAAAAGACCACCCGCAAGGCCCGCGACATAACCGCTGGTCGCATTAGGATGTTCCTTGCACGAAATCCGACCGCGGCGGTCGGATCGCGGGCCTTAACATTGCGGCGGTTGCTGCTGGCTGCAGCACCGCAGCGATGTCCAAATGAGCATGTCCTGCATTTCCCTGCACAGCACAGTGCCTGCCAACTGGTACAGGGACATGTAGGGGGGGACCATGGGTACCCCCCCAGTGCACCCACCCCACCCACAAAACATTGGGGGCCCGCAACGGGCCCCCGGAAGACAATCACTGCATGCCTTTCCATGGCGGTCTGACCGCTGAGGAAAGGCTGGCTATCGCCGGCATCATAATCGTGCCGGCGGAGCCTGCCCTGCACCGCCACCAATATACCGGTCCTTCTCCGTCCGCAGGGCAGGAGTGCGGATGGCAACCGGCGGGAAAAGCGGCGGTCGGAATTTCCCACCGCCGCGGTCACCACTGCCATCCTAATCTGACCGGCTGTCCGCCGCAGGTCCAGCGGTTGCCACCGCCGGCCGGGCGGCGGTCGTCCGACCGCCATCGTAATAGGCCCCTTATTTCTTAAACAATAATGATAATTATAACCTTTGTATAACAGTTATTACATGACTGGTTTGAAGGGAAAGGCACTTTGGGAGCACCTTTGGAGTTTTGTATTTAATAATCTCAGTATAACGGTTATTATTTTGTGTTACTATGTAAAAAGAAAGAAATGTATTGAAAAACATATAGCAGTCCTTATAGGCACCTTGTTGGACCTGGCCTTCTCTGCAGGGTCACCCCCAAACTCTTTACCTTTACCCTCCACTTTTAGATGACATTTTTTGCTGGTAAGAATGTCAGTTGTTGAGAGTGGGTTGAGCAGTAAGAATGCTGCTCCTGGTGGGGCTATTTATACCTAACCTGTAACTAAGAGATATCATCTTCATTAAATCTACCTTATAATCTACATGACTTGGCTACTTGACTACATGCCTACATGCCTATGGCATCATGCTAGAGGTCTGGAATATTTGTGTTTCAGCTCCTGTAATATGGGCAGGAGTTTGGGTGAAGTTTGTGATAGTTTTTTTAGAGCGTACATACCCCTGATCCTGTTGTTGTATGAAGAAGTGCAATGTACCCCTGATGCAGTAAGGGGGGATGAGTGTTATGTGGTCTATAAATTGAGATTATTCTCGCTCAAATGTTGAGGAGAAGGTTTTGGTGCGTGTGTATTGCCCCCAAATTTGCAGCGACCCTGCATGTGTTATTCAGCATCCACTGCAAAAGACTGAGTTCAAACTCATAGTCACGGGTTCAAATCGCGATGGGTCCACCCGCACTTTCATCTACCTGAGGTCAATAAAATGAGTACCATTGAGTTGGGTTACAATAAACATCTGTTATTTACCCCCAAGATGCCTACGGGTGAATGTGCGCTTTACAAATACACATGTTATGTTATAAGGTGTGTGTTGTGTGTTGCACCCTGATGTTGCAAGTGTTCTCCCTAAGGGGCTAAGGAATAGTGTGTGCAGTAGAGAGCATTACTCCCTGGTCGTTCTTTGCATTTGGATTAGGTGGGTGCAGTTAGAGGGCTGTGAGGAGTCCCTGGTCATGTTGAGTTGTGTGTACAGTTGAGGGCAGCGAGTAGTCCCTCGTCATGTTGAGTCATTCCTAAGGGGTTAAGGAGAAGTTGTAGGGGCATGTGTTTGGCACCATATGTTGCACTGAGTCTGCATGTGTTATGCAGTATGAAGAGGGTGTTGTGTGTTGCACCCTACTCTTGTAAGTATCCTTCCTAGGAGTAAAAGATTAACTGTGTGCCGTAGAGGGTGTGAGTAGTTCCATGGTCCTGCACTGTATTTACCTGGTCCTGCAATTGTTCAAAGTGTATTTATTTGTGTTGATGATTTACGAGTTTGAATATTTATAGGAATGATTGATTGTTTATTCTCATCTTATGTCCAATTGTATTTTCAATTGTTTTTCTAAGGGGAAGAGATGTCTTGTAACCTGTGTAGTTTCAATGTATCCTCTCCACAGTTTCCCTGTTCCTTGCTGCTCAGACAGTGTGTGTTATGTAATGGAATGTTGATGAGTGCCTGGTTGGCAAGAATGTCAGTTGGAGAGAGTTTCCTGAGCAGTGAGGATGCTTCTCCTGGTGGGGCTATTTATACCTAACCTGTAACCTGTAGCTAAGAGATATAATCTTCAATAAATCTACCTTATAATCTACATGACTTGGCTACTTGACTACATGCCTACAAAGAGGACATGTTTGTTTACAACAAAGCTCCGTCAGTCTGACTCTTCGTACTGCAGCATCGACCACTCACAGGGACCGCCAACACAAAGCTGCAGCAACACCCAACTGCGACACCTGGCCTGCTCTTCACGCTATTCTCACAGCCTCCTGCAATGCTCTCCTCATTCTTTTTGGCGCTTTCACTTCGATTAGGACTCTTGGCACGGATTTGAGGAGTAAACTTCAGCAGGCCTCTCCTGGTGACTGTATCCAACCTGCGGTCCATTGCAGTCGGCTTGAAAGTGTGACTTTGATCGGGTCCAAAGAGACCAGATATCCCGAGTTGGCAATTTGTGCTTCTTGGTGCTATTTTTGCTAAAATCTTTAAAAAGTCATAACTCCAATTCCACTGATACTTGTCTTTGTAGTCTTGTTTTATTTATTACATTTTTCTTTATGTTTCTAAACTAGTGCCGGATCCTTTTGCGGTGTGTTTTCTCTGTGTTACTGTTTGAAGTGTTGCAGAAATACTTTACACATTGCCTCTAAGTTAAACCTGACTGCTCTGTGCCAAGCTATCCGAGGGTTGAGCACAGGATAATTTTGGGTTTGCTTGTGACTACACCCTGAGAAGAACTGAAGTTGCTGCTTGACCAGGGCTCACACCCCAGTCAACCCACAACCCAATTTCTTACACACATGCATGTTATGGGAGCTGGCAGGGATGGAGGGTAACACGGGGGCTAAATGTGGAAGTTAACAATGCTTCTAGTTAAGTGCCAACTTTGAAAGGCATGTTTAAGTGCACAGGCAGGATTTGGTCCTGAATTGGGATTAAAATGTATGCAGTGATATCAAACATTTTCCATGAACAAATTTTGCTACATAAAACCTCATGAAATTCATTTGGGGAAAATACCACAAATTTAGGGCCCCATTAGGATGGCAGGCGGACTTCAGTCTGCCCGCCACCCTAGCGGTGCTAGGACCGGCCGCCAGCGGTGCGGCGGTCCCGCACCACCAAGGGTGGCGGTCGCATCCCGCATCTTTAACATTGCGGCGGGTGCTGCTGTAAGCAGCACCCGCCGCAATGTCAAAGAGGCATGTTGTGCATTGCCATGCACAACGTGACAGGCACCGCGCGGTGCCTGCCACCTTGAGCATGGCAATGTAGGGGGGTACCATAGGTACCCCCCAAGTGCAGCCCCCCATCCCCCCGGGGGCCTGCAACGGGCCCCCAAAGCAATTCCCGCCGACCATTCAGGTCAGAACCACCAGGCATCATAATATGGATGGCGGTGCCTTCCAGGCACCGCCACCATATTATGCCCGAGCTCCGCCCGGCCGGCAATTGTGACGATTGCCAACCGGCGGAAAAGCGGCGGACGGACTTTCCGTCCGCCGCGGTACCCCCCGCCATGGTAATATGGCGGGGCTAAATGTGGTTGTGATGGCGGGTGGATCGCCCGCCATCATAATCAACCCCTAAGGGGCCGATTCCGATCTCGGCCGGAAGCGCACCTAACAGTATTCGTCCGGGGAAAAACCCAGCCGAATGCGTGTTTCCCGACCGATTCGAACAGTCGTCCGAACGAACAAGTACGATGCGCATAACAGCCCAGATTCCGAGCGAGCCATACTCACCAATTCCAGCTCCTGTTCCCCGCCCGAGCCGGATCCGTAAACGCTGATTCGAGTCGCACGGAAGCAAATACACAGCACCTTCCGGCCGGACGAGTACGATGCACCTTCCGTACGCGCCGAACCCGTCGCTACGTCCGGCACGTCAGAGCATCCGGGAGAGCTGTACATAAGCTCCGATTCGCGCCACAAGACGATCCACGGCGACGAGACGATCAAGCCAACGACGAGTACGAGTCGAAGCCACGAGAAACCCGAACGAGACGACCCAACCATGAATCCCATCGCGCAGGTCCTACCAATACTCTACATCTATTACCGGGACCGGAACGGACGCGTACGGCACAGACGGTAAGTCAAACACCCACAACACAAACAAACGACACATACCCGACATATGTCACACACACATAGGGATGCAGAAATGACGTACACTAGCAACAGCAGAACCATAGGGGCGGGATGGCTATCACCAATGCCATACACACCCATAGGGGGATGGATGCCTACCACTAATACCATCCCCACTCATAGGGGGATGGATGCCTGCCACTACTACCCTCCCCACTCATAGGGGGATGGATGCCTGCCACTAATACCATCCCCACTCATAGGGGGATGGATGCCTACCACTACCACCACCCCTACTCATGGGGGCCTGGATGCCTGCCACTACTACCCTCCCCACTCATAGGGGGATGGATGCCTGCCACTAATACCATCCCCACTCATAGGGGGATGGATGCCTACCACTACCACCACCCCTACTCACGGGGGCCTGGATGCCTGTCACTACTACCCTCCCCACTCATAGGGGGATGGATGCCTGCCACTACTACCCTCCCCACTCATAGGGGAATGGATGCCTACCACTACTACCATCCCCACTCATAGGGGGATGGATGCCTGCCACTAATACCATCCCCACTCATAGGGGGATGGATGCCTGCCACTAATACCATCCCCACTCATAGGGGGATGGATGCCTACCACTACTACCATCCCCACTCATAGGGGGATGGATGCCTGCCACTACTACCCTCCCCACTCATAGGGGGATGGATGCCTACCACTACTACCCTCCCCACTCATAGGGGGATGGATGCCTGCCACTAATACCATCCCCACTCATAGGGGGATGGATGCCTACCACTACTACCATCCCCACTCATAGGGGGATGGATGCCTGCTACTACTACCCTCCCCACTCATAGGGGGATGGATGCCTGCCACTAATACCATCCCCACTCATAGGGGGATGGATGCCTACCACTACTACCATCCCCACTCATAGGGGGATGGATGCCTGTCACTACTACCCTCCCCACTCATAGGGGGATGGATGCCTGCCACTAATACCATCCCCACTCATAGGGGGATGGATGCCTGCCACTAATACCATCCCCACTCATAGGGGATGGATGCCTGCCACTACTACCATCCCCACTCATAGGGGGATGGATGCCTACTACTACCACCACCCCTACTCATGGGGGCCTGGATGCCTACCACCCCCACAACCCCTACTCATAGGACGGGTAATGCATGACACAACCAGCATACTCCAACATAAAGAATGTCTGAAAAATACATCCCCCCCAACACCATGACAAGCGTGTGTAGTCTGTGTCAAATGCCTACAACACTGAACATGGCATTGAACATACAATGTGACCCCCTATCACATGTGTCACACATAAATGTGTGTGGCCTCCACAATGCAAGCAGACCATGACCACTGTGGCAATGGGGTCTAACACCCCATCATCACAGTGACCATAATGTAAGTGTGGGGTCCATAGCTGAAGCACATTTTGAACATTGTGGCAATGGGGTCTAAAGCCCCATCACCACAGTGACCAAAATGTAAGTGTGGGGTCCATAGCTGAAGCACATTTCGAACATTGTGGCAATGGGGTCTAAAGCCCCATCACCACAGTGACCAAAATGTAAGTGTGGGGTCCATAGCTGAAGCACATTTCGAATATTGTGGCAGTGGGGTCTAAAGCCCCATCACCACAGTGACCAAAATGTAAGTGTGGGGTCCATAGCTGAAGCACATTTCGAACATTGTGGCAATGGGGTCTAAAGCCCCATCACCACAGTGACCAAAATGTAAGTGTGGGGTCCATAGCTGAAGCACATTTCGAACATTGTGGCAATGGGGTCTAAAGCCCCATCACCACAGTGACCAAAATGTAAGTGTGGGGTCCATAGCTGAAGCACATTTTGAACATTGTGGCAATGGGGTGGGGGTGTGTGAGTAAAGCTGGTTGTAACTATGGTCAGAGCTGTCAGTCCTCCTTCCCACCCAGCCAGATATCCCACCATGGAACGTGCTTCCATTGCAGGGAGTGCAAGTTGGCTTTCAGGATGTCAGTCAGTGGTGTCCTGCTGTTGGTTGGTGCACAGTTCCCAGCAGGGGCTTGTGCTCCCCACAGCAGTACCCAGTGTCAGCCATCTTGTCAGTTGTTTTCCACTCCCTGTGATATGAGCATGGTTCAGAGTGGTGTTGATGGGCCAATTGTGAGGGTGACCAATATCTGTGCCTACAACTCCCATCATGCTATTGCCTACACCCCCCTTCCCAGCATGCCCATACTTCCTTCCTTTTGAGTGCACTTCACTGTGTGTGAGTGTGACAGCAATGGCAAGATGGCTGACAGTGGTGTCCTGCTGTTGGTTGGTGCCCAGTTCCCAGCAGGGCCTTGTGCTCCCCACAGCTGAGGCCAGTGTCAGACATCTTTGAAGTGGCTTTTCACTCCCTGTGAGGTGTGCATGCTTCAGTGTGAGCTTGCTGGGCCATGTGGGTGGGGGATGTTGAGCTGTGACTACCACTCCCATCATGCTATTGCCTACACCCCCTTCCCAGCATGCCCATACTTCCTTCCTTTTGACTCTGCTTCCCTGTGGGGTAGTGTGCCTGTGCTGACAGGATGGCTGACAGTGTTGTCCTGGCGTTTGTTTGGCTACAAGTCCCAAGAGTGTCCCTGTGTTTCACACAGCATAACCCAGGGTGGTGGTTCTTTGTGGGATATTTAATTAGAGTGTGAGGTATTGCATTCTCCCAGGTGAGTTGTGTGGAGTTTGTGTTAAGGGGGTGTATGAGAAAAGCTGGTTGTAACTATGGTCAGAGCTGTCAGTCCTCCTTCCCACCCAGCCAGATATCCCACCATGGAACGTGCTTCCATTGCAGGGAGTGCAAGTTGGCTTTCAGGATGTCAGTCAGTGGTGTCCTGCTGTTGGTTGGTGCACAGTTCCCAGCAGGGGCTTGTGCTCCCCACAGCAGTACCCAGTGTCAGCCATCTTGTCAGTTGTTTTCCACTCCCTGTGATGTGAGCATGGTTCAGAGTGGTGTTGATGGGCCAATTGTGAGGATGACCAATATCTGTGACTACAACTCCCATCATGCTATTGCCTACACCCCCCTTCCCAGCATGCCCATACTTACTTCCTTTTGAGTGGACTTCACTGTGTGTGAGTGTGACAGCAATGGCAAGATGGCTGACAGTGGTGTCCTGCTGTTTGTTGGTGCCCAGTTCCCAGCAGGGCCTTGTGCTCCCCACAGCAGTACCCAGTGTCCGCCATCTTGTCATTTCTTTTCCACTCCCTTTGATGTGAGCATGGTTCAGGGTGGTGTTGATGGGCCAATTGTGAGGGTGACCAATATCTGTGACTACAACTCCCATCATGCTATTGGCTACACTGACTTCACCAGCATACACAGAATTCCTTCCTTTCAGTGAGCTTCCCTGTGAGGTGGTGTTCTAGTGGTGGCATAATATCTAACTGTGTTTGTTGGTTATATTTGTGCCACTGCCTTGCTGTATTTGTAGTTAGGTTTGTACATATCATGACACAGTTACATATCACTATGAGATGGCATGTATTGTGTTTATCTGACTGACAGACAAATCTTGGGGTGATTATCTTTTGGTTGCTGTGGATTTGCTAAGGGTACATGGTTTGACTATCCCCTTGACAGTGATGTGTGTGTATTGTCACACAATATTGGGTATATTAGTTGTGTACTCACCAGGCTCTGGGATGTTTGATAGTCCATATACGCTCACTGGTGGTAGGATGGCCCGCACCTTCTCCTCCCAGGGCCTGAGGTATAGTGGTTTGGCAGGAGGGCCACTGCCGGTGCACTGACTCAAGATGTAATCCTTCTTTAGTAGGTCCCTGACCCTCCTGCGCACATCATACCACCTGTTCTGGATATCTTCCTTTGTGCGCAAACATGGTGATTGTGCGTTCACCCTGTCGACCATCCTCTCCCACATCTTGGTTTTCTGCGACATGGGGGTCTGTTGGACCAATCTACCAAACAACTGTGGCTCTACCCTGAGGATCTCATCTACCAGGACTTCCAATTCACTGTCTAGGAACTTTGGATTCTTCTTTGGGGGCATGGTGATGGGTGGTGGTGGTGATTGATGTGTGTGTGTGTGCAAGTGAGGGTGTGTGAGTGTAGGTTTTGCTGGGTGTATGTGAGGGTGCTATTTGTTGAGGTGCTAATGGTGTGTGGCTTGTGTGATGGATGAGCTGTGAGTGTGTCTGTGGTTGCTGTCTGATGGTGTTCTGTGCTGGCAGGTCAGTTGAATTTGCAAAGGATCACGGTAGGGATTTGTGGCCTTTATATAGGTGGAGTTGGGGGTGTGTCCTTGTTCCATGTTTTTTTCCCCCTGTATTTATTGACTTTGTCATTGCTTGTTTGGCCCTTTTTTTTGTATTTTTTCCTTTGTATTTTTTGTGCATGTAGGAGACGTTCTTCTGACCGAGTAGGACGCTGCAGTTGTCTCGTGCGAGCTTCTCCGAGTCGTTCACGCTGTGTTTCTGCTAGGTTTATTGTGCGGCGTACGCGTTTGTCGCCGAGTATTGGCTTCCTTCGGCTGGCTTTTGTATGCTTGTCGGTCGTACGGCTTGAGCTCCGTGCGACTCGGTCTGGTTTTCCACGCATTACATCGTACTGCGCGGTTCGGAGTTCGTGTGTACGTTTCGTTCGGGTTCATTCCTGGTGCGTGTCGGTCGGTTCTATTCGCGTGGTTTCCCGGCCGGATAGCTTGTTTCCGTCCGGTTCGGTCGTTCGGCTTGTGTTCCGTACGAGTCGGTCGTGATTCACATGCATTTCATCGTACTACCCAGGTCGGGCAGCGCCGGTACGTGTCGGTCGGACTATATTCCCGTACCGAGTCGGTCGGTATGTTTTCCGGCCCGAATCGGAATCGACCCCTTACTGTTTTACAGCTTGGAGCATTCCAGGATCCAGAACTTTGAATAGGGAGGCAATGGAATGGGGAGTGTAGAGGAAGGCCTTTTTTGCAGAATCACATCCATTATTTGGGGACTGATGCTGCTGGTTTTTGGCTCAGCACACTGGTACTCTACTGACCAAGCTCCAGTGCATGTGCTCTGACTCCTAGGACTTTTCAGAATTGGCTATACTCCTAATTGGCCTATTAAACTTACCTATACGTCCCTAGTACAAAGTTTGCCCAGGGCCTGTAAGTTAAATTTCACTAGTGGACTGCACCATACATTATGCTACCACTAGAATGACTGTGCAAAACATGACTTCAGGCCATCCACCAGTAACCTGGTTGTTCAGGTTTAAACTGCACATTTGATCTGCCAAAATACTCCAATCTGGCAGGCCTAAATCCTCCTTTAAGATATTAATGAGTCGCCCTAGGTAGCCCTTAAAGACCCAGCGGGAGGTTGCATATTATTTAAATGTATGCCATGGATATGTTTAAAGTTAAACATGTTTTTACAGCGAGAAGGCCTTAAAAGCTATTTTCAGTGTGGCAGATTTAGCCATTCTATAGGAAAGCATTGGGAGGTAATGTTAAACTTACATGATTTTATCTCTGCCAAGGAACCAGCTACAATGTTAATTCTTAGACTTTTAAAAATATTTATTACAAGACCAATTCACTGATAACGTTGTATTTAAATTTTTACAAAGGGTACTTTTAAAAAGTCCACCTTTACATGCCAAAACCCCTAGAAGTCCATTTGAATAAGCTTCCAACTGTCACCCAGGAGCTGAATAGCTCCTTTGATAGGGTTTAAGCTTGATCCCAGAGCTCAAATGCCTTGGGTGTGGAAAGGTGTTCTTTTCCTCTGACAGAATGACCATCTAGGCACTGTCCAAGAACTTAACCCTTTCGCTACTAGACCTTTCCCCCCCCTATGCTAAGCCTTTTTTTAGGCTATTTCGGGTAGTTCACGCTTAGGCCCCTGTATCTTTTTGTCCACATAAGGTATTCATGTCAAATTTGTATCCTTTTCTTCCAAGATCATGGGGATTTAAAAGGTACCCAGGGTTTGTGGAGTCTCCCGGAGGGGACCCAGTATTTAGACAAAATACAGATACATTTTGTTTTTTGGGGGAAAAATGGGGAAAAGGTGCTGCAAAAGAAAGTGTCTGTTTTTTCCCCTGCAAATGGTATCAACAAACGGGTTGTGGTGCTGAAGTCACCATCTTCCCAGCTTACAGGGACAGGCAGACTTTTGTCAGAATACTAACATTTTCTACACAGTTTTGGCATTTAACTGGGACAAAGCCTATTTTTGTGCTTTCAACCTCCTTCCAGTTAGTGGTAAAATGGGTGTGAAAGCAATAATGGATCCTGGAAAGCTATACATTTCTAAAAAGTAGACAAAAAAATTCTGAATTCAGCAATGGGACATTTGTGTATTTCCTTCAAGGTTTTTTTTATAGAAACTAACAGTTGAAAGTAAGAAATATTGAAAATGAGTTGAAAAAAACAGCCAATTGTTCCAACGTTTCACCTGTAACTTCTTCTAAGTATGACAGATTTTTCAAAGCAATATATCGTTACATCTGCTGGACAATTCTGGTTGTGGGGATATATAGGACTTGTAGGTTCACCAAGAACCCGAGGAACCCAGAGGCAATAACTGAGCTGCCGTCTTGCAATGGTTTTTCATTGTGTACCGGGTATATAACAATTCATTTGGTAAAATAAAAAGAGTGAAAAATAGGTATCAAGGACACCTATGTATATCCGAAATGAGAAAAGTTTTTAGAGTTTATAAGCAGTAGTTATTTGCCCATCTTCGAAATTGTGGGTACCCATACTAGAATGTGAATTATAGAACATTTTTCAAAGTGACTTCTTTTTTACACATAGGGCCCGATTCTGATGCGGGTTGGAAAAGATTCCCGACCGAGGGCCTGATTCTGATGCGGTTAGGAACAAATGTTCCCATTGAAGTCAATGGGAGTTCAACCAAATCGTATCTGGAAGCATCCAGATGCATCCTACTCCGCCGGTCGGACTTTCCCGATCCGAGTGGGTCGGACACCATTTCCCAACCGATTCGGTCGGGAAGCTTTTCCAACCCGCATCAGAATCGGCCCCTAAGTCAGTGGCTGTACATCTAGGAAAGGAAAAATTAGGAACCGAAGGAGACAGACAAATGTATGTGGTACAGGACCTCTTCAAGTGTGCAGGATTCACCTAGCATGTTGACCAAATGCATGGTAGACTTCTGCACAACAAGGCTGGGGATAGGGACTCAAATGTATGTTGGGGACACCCAGGCCATTTTGACTGTTGATAGTCCCTTGTTCACACCATGCTATGTGCAGTCTAGTGGGTACAAAGAAAGGGGAAATGTGGGGATTCCATAACAAAGAAGAAAGACAAAAGAAAACATTGGCACAGGGGAGGAGTTTATGTGCCAGGCTGATTCATTGTCTAGCTCCTCTAAGTTTTCTGATGGCTATTACACGGAGAGAAATCTCTTCTTGGTGCTCAGTGTTTGCATCTCTTGACTTCAAAACATTGAATCTCCAATACTAAGACATTGGAAACCTGAGCCTTTACAAAGTAAATATGTACAGGAAAGGATAGGAATCAGTAAAGACTAATTTAATTAGTTGTGAGAAAGAGCATACTCATCAAGAGCACAAACTGAGGGGCATCAAACATATCAAATGAATTTCTTAGGACGACCACTAGTAAACACCATCACTAGATTGCTATTGGATCATGTGATCATACCTCTGTGTGACAAAACATCTGTGCCATCTGCTGCTTTGTTATTTTCATGTTAATATGGATAAGTTCGATGCTAATATGAAAAACAATAGATTCATGTATGAAAACGAAATTGCATCTTTATTAACAAATTTGCCCGTTGTGAACTCCACATCAACCCCGACTCGCAAATACCTAGTCAGGCAGGCTCTGCAACCTAGGCTCTGAGGTCACTGATTGATAGTTCACAGGTGGGGTGGCACGTATTCGGCAGATAAATGCCTGAACAGGAAACCCTAGATCAATCCCACAGATAGGTGCAGCAACACTACAATAGTCCAGTGAGACTGACCCCAATAAAACAAACATTGGCAGGAGGGGTATCCGTGCTCCCAAAACACCATAAAATCAGATGCCACATGAGTTAGGAATATATAGCCAATCAGGACACAGCTCATACAGTGATCATGCGCTCCCCATGCCGGGGATCTGGCCACATTACCCACTGGCCACATTGTGTCCACGCAAGGTCGAGACCCACCTGTACTTTCCATTAGAAAATTAATTTATGACTCTAAACGCAGCAGCTTACATTCCTTACCAGACACGGACCACCGGAAATACTTTATTGTCTACGATGGACTGTATAAAAAGAGGCAGCAGACCAATTGTAAATTGAGACAGTCCTCAGACCCTGCACCTGTAACTGTTCTCCCGGCGGCTCTGTTTAATTAAACAAACTATTCCTGTTTTGCCAAACACCTCTTGTTTTTTTCAAGGACTTTCATGGTCAAGCAACAATTTGCGAGCCGCAAGGAGCTGATTGGTACCTCGAACCTGACTGCAGCCAAAGGAAGGGGACCCTGCCCGGACAGGTTCACATTTGCGCATCATGGAAGGTGAGCAGACACCGCAATTGATTGAAGTTCTGCTGAATCCGCGGATGAAGGTCCGTCCTGAAGCAGCCATTACAGAGGGTACCAGACTACATCAGAACCTAATCTAAACCATTTGGCGTATGGTAAACTAGGGAAAAGCATAAAAAGATAACCTGAGCCTTATGCCACCAACAGAATCTGGTATATTACCTATTTAATATGTCCTAGATGAGTAGTCGCAAGGCGGCTTCAGAGGCGATCCCACAGAAGTTGCCTTTCTCGATAGCTAGCATGCTAGGAAAGGTGAATATTTATTGTATAGCCCTTTATGGCTCCCAGGACGCTATTGTTGTGATTGGATGGAGTGGGCACCTCAATTTCATGTTTGCGCCTCTTGACTTCAAAACACTGAATCTCCAATAAGGAGACATTGGAAACCTGAGCCTTTACAAAGTAAATATGTACAGGAAAGTATAGGAATAGTTAATGACTAATTTTATTAGTTGTGAGAAACAGCATACCCATCAAGAGCACAAACTAAGGGGCATCAAACATATCAAATGAATTTCTTAGGATGACCACTAGTAAACACCATTACTAGATTGCTGTTGGATCATGTGATCATACCTCTGTGTGACAAAACATCTGTGTCATCTGCTGCATTGTTATTTTCGTGTTAATATGGATAAAGTCGATGCTATTATGAAAAACAATAGATTCATGTATGAATACAAAATTGCATCTTTATTAACAAATTTGCCCGTTGTGAACTCCACATCAACCCCAACTCGCAAATACGTGGTCAGGCAGGCTCGGAGACCTAGGCCCGAGGTCACTGATTGATAGTTCACAGATGGGGTGGCACGTATTTGACAGATAAATGCCCGAACAGGAAACCCTAGATCAATCCCACAGATAGGTGCAGCAACACTACAATAGTCCAGTGAGACTGACCCCAATAAAGCAAACATTGGCAGGAGGGGTATGCGTGCTCCCAAAACACCATAAAATCAGATGCCACATGAGTTAGGAACATATAGCCAATCAGGACACAGCTCATACAGTGATCATGCGCGCCCCATGCCGGGTATCTGGCCACATTACCCACTGGCCACATTGTGTCCACGCAAGGTCGAGACCCACCTGTACTTTCCATTAGACAATTAATTTATGACTCTAAAGGCAGCAGCTTACGTTCCTTACCAGACATGGACCACCAGAAATACTTTATTGTCTACAATGGATAAATGGATAAAATGGATAAAAAGAGGCTGCAGACCAATTGTAAATTGAGACAGTCCTCAGACCCTGCACCTTTAACTGTTCTCCCGGCAGCTCTGATTAATTAAACAAACTATTCCTGTTTTGCCAAACACCTCCTGTCTCTTGTTTTTTTCAAGATATTTCATGTTCAAGCAACATTTTGCGAGCCAGGCAGGAGCTGATTGGTACTTCGAACCTGACTGCAGCCAAAGGAAGGGGACCCCGTCCGGACAGGTTCACATTTGCGCATCATGGAAGGTGAGCAGACACTGCAATTGATTGAACTTCTGCTGAACCCGTGGATGAAGGTCCGTCCTGAAGCAGCCATTACAGAGGGTAACAGACTACATCAGAACCTAATCTAAAGCATTTGGCGTATGGTAAATTAGGGAAAAGCATAAAAAGATAACCTGAGCATTCTGCCACCAACAGAATCTGATATATTACCTATTTAATATGTCCTAGATGAGTAGTCTCAAGGCGGCTTCAGAGGCGATCCCACAGAAGTTGCCTTTTTCGATAGCTAGCATGCTAGGAAAGGTGAATATTTATTGTATAGCCCTTTATGGCTCCCAGGACGCTATTGTTGTGATAGAGCTATCCTGATTGGATTGAGTGGGCACCTCAATCTCATATTCCTTATTTTTAAATGGTTTCTCAGTGCCACTGGTTTCTTAACACCATAGGTATCTGAAAGGAGTGAGAGGTGTTGGTAGCTTGGATTGCTGGGCATTACACAGATGGTACACTTGGCCCCTGGGCAAGATAAAGAGTGCGATTCAGACATTTAGGTGAAACGATTTGGAACTGGGAAACTAGATGTAACTTGTGTGTGGCCAAGAGAGGCCTGTGGTTCTCGAGTTGTTCCTTTTTCCGTATCTATTACCATTACCTTTACCCCAGAGCTGATATTGGCAGACTATCAGGCTCCCTTACGGGGTTATTAGGATGGCGGGCGGAAGCACATCTCTGGTGCTGGCAGGGGCAGAAAATGCCCTTTTTCGCACACCAGCAGCGGTCCTCCCACCCGCCATATTACGATGGGCAAACATAGCCCATTTTCCGTCCGCTGCGTAGCCAGGAGAACCGCCAGATTTTTGCGCCCGCCACCGCGGCTGAGTGAGCCAATAGGGACTCACCACCGTGCGGAATGACGTTCCGTCCGCCGTACAAATCACGATGCCGCAAACAGCCCATCACACCGCAGCGGAGAATACACCAACCCAGAGACGGCGGAAACACGACAGTGGAGCGCGAAACCAGACTCACGGTCCCCTCTACCCGGTCCGAACCGCAAGGGATCCAGCTCTTTAAGCCATTCCGGTGCTGTACCTCCTCCACTACCAGCAAATAATGGACCATCGCGGACAACGCCGCAGGTACGCAATGACACAACTCCGCACACAACCACAACACACAACTCCTGTGCTGATATACGGTTCCTGTCCACATCAGACACTCTGGTGGGGACAGGAACTCCTCCCCAAGTGTACCAATACACATCTCCTACCTGTCAGGAAATCACCCCTCCGCATCCGGGTCACCAATCAACCGCGAAATCACTGCAAGGTCCCGGTCACGTCACCGCAGCGGTGAAGACGCGGGAAAACATGCGCAAAATGTAGTAGGCAGGGCCGGCGCCAGGCATGGGCAATCCACAAAGATTCACAGGGCTCCACCTCCACCCTTCCCACACTACGCTTCCCACACCCATTTGGGGCACATGCTGTGTGCTCCCCCTGTGCCCCCCCTGCACAATTCATCTCCCAGGTGTAGCTAGACCTTGCACCTCACACACCAAAGGACCAGGGCGCCTGTCTCCCCACCAAAGGTGCTTCAGGTGCAGGTGGTGGCCCTCCCTCTGGTGAACTGCTGGGTCTGGTGGTATGCTTGGCCTGGCCTTGCCTTTTCCCCTCCATCCCCTGTTGACCAGGTGAACCCCCCACAGTGCCCTCCTGTCCCAGCTTCACAGGGTTGTGGGTGGGAGTTGAGGTTGTGGGTGGACCTGCCTTAGAGATTTGTTTCTGTGGACTCTTTGAAGGCACCAGCTTCACAGCAGGCACTGTAACTTTTTGCCTGTCTGTGGGAGCAGGTTTTGGGACGGAAGTGTCCTTGGATTGGACTGATTTGGATGCATGTGAGCCTGAGGCCTGCTTCTTGGCTTGATGCCCCTGAGTGTCACCCGAAGGGCTTTTGGCTTTGCGTTCCTGTGTGACTTCTTTTGTTTTTGGGGATGGTGTCTGCACTCTGGCCCACTTGGAGTGCTCCTGTGTTGTGCTTCGTGTGGAGTACTTTGAGCCTGAGGGCTGTGGTGTGTGGTCACTCTCGTCAGATGTGGCCACTGGCAGGGTGGTTGCCGAAGGGACTGGAGCTGTACCCTGAGCCTGTGCCAGCTGAATGGCTGCCGTCACTGTGGAGGACAAAGACTGGACAGTCCTGTGTAGCCCACCCAAGTCAGAATGAATGCCCTCCATGAAGGCAACTACCTGTGCCAACTTCTTGTCATCATCAAGGAAGGCATTCAGTAAAGTAGTCTGACCCACACACAGCTGGCACAAAAGCTCCACTGCCTCAACACTGAGGGCAGCAGGGGAGACAGGGGCAGGGGCAGCAGTGCCTGGGGGGAAGGACACTCTACCCTTCTGACTGCTGCAGGCACGGGCAGCACTAGTGGAACTAGCCGGGAGGGTGGGCACTGGACGATGTGTGGTGGAAGAAGAGGCAGATTCCCCACTCCCTGTGTCCGCCAACATTGAGGAGTCACCACTGGCGTCAGCTGACGTTGAGGTTGGTGTTTCCGGGCGTGATTCTTCAAGGGCACTCCGGTCCCCCTCAGAGGCGCTGGTCACATCAGTGTCAGTAAGCTCATGTGTTGCCGTCGAGCAAGATGCCTCATCCTCGGTGTCCATACCCTGTCCTTCTGTGCCCACTGTTGATGCTGCAAGAGACAGAGACGTAGGTTCAGTTTAGTGCCATACTCACAAACATCATATGCAACCAAAGCAAACTACTCGAACATGATACCCCCATCTAGCACACCACCCTGTGCGGTCTGCATGTGCAAGCCTCATGCAAAAGTCAGAAGATGCATGGAAACATGCATGGTTGGCATCAATGACCCATGTGACGTTCACACTGCCAAATAGCTGGCCCGTGCCTCCCAGTTACCTGACATCCTGATTCCTGTAAGCATACCTACGTGCCTGTAGGTGAGATAGATGTACATCTCAACATGTTGTCACAGTCACATATGGAGACACTTTAAGGGGACAACACAGATACTGACTCCAGGATGTCCTCATACCATGGCCATGAGCTACTGATGTCCACCTTGTTGCGCTTTGAAGCGCAACGACCCTTGCTGTCGGCAGATGTGTAGTTCTCACAATTCCAAAGTCAGACACTGCACACATCGAGGTAAGCACACTCAGATGAGAAACACAGCTGTTCACTCCCCGGTGATGTCTATGACACCCATAATGCAGCAGATGGCATGAGGCCACATCTTATCTTGCAATGTCACGGGCCATTATTTTAAACACATGAGAAAGTACATGTAGCAAAAATGCATGTCAGCTGCACTCAACACAGAGGCCACTTACAAGCCATTGCATTACTCTGGAAACATCACAGAGCTCAACACTGGCTCAGGGTTGGGATACATGCAGTCACTCACTCCCAAAGTCACCCTTTGCAGAATACTCACCCCAACTTGCTGCTGATGGGCCCTCAAACATCCATCCAGCTCTGGCTGTGTCACAGCCAAGATGCGGGCCATTAGTGGTGTCATGCTCCTGTGCGACAACCTTCCAGTCCGTGGGAGTAGCTCCAGCGTCATCTCTGCCACGTTTTTGCTCACCGGCAGATGTCATCCCACCTCTTGTGACAGTGTGTGTGCCGTCGGTTGCAGACACCCAGAGCCCGCACCTTGCGTGCAATGGCCCTCCATAAGGCCTTACGCTGGCGGACTTTGAGCTGCAGGCATGGGAGACAAGAAGAGGCAGTTTCAGGGACACTGGGCCATGTTCCACTGTGTCTCAGGACAGGTGCATGCAAACACTTAGCACAGCTGTACAGAAAGCTTGATCAGAGGCCATACAACATGACACGTAGTACATTTGCATCAGATAATCGGATTGAAATGCATTTAGGTATGAGGGTGGATACAGGACCTGGCCATCTCACACACATGCAAAATGGCAGCACACAAAGCAATGTGAAGAAGGCCCTCATCTGTGATGCAGTATGTGAGGGAGCAAGACATACATCATGTTGCAAATAATGTTTTGGGGAAGACTCACTGTGTCCAACACTACACGCCCCTCAATGTCCTTGGCCAGTGAGTGGCTCACTGTGTCGTGGATGTCACATCTAAGGACATGATCTTACATTCTCACACCCTTCTCACAAGGTCTGTCTTGTGCAATCATCAGGCCTAAGATAGCTCATTGAGAAACAGGGTGGCATACAACACATATATCTCACTCTGTCCATTTACTGATGGGTCCGTGTCAAATTGGGCAGTATCTGTGCAGGCCAGGGGGACTCACACTGAGGTTAAACCTGGCCCATCTGAACAATCACATGCGTGTACAATATGAGAGGTCAAACAGTGTCTACACATGCAAGTCAGTACACATTATAAAATCAATGGAAGGAGGATGTTTCAGAAGTACATTACACTGATGTGTCATAGGCGATTTTCCACCAAGAGTGTCACCCTCAGGCATTTCAATCTTGTTCATAATGCTCACATATCCATGGTGACGAAATGAAAAGTGTACACACATCCTCCAGTCCCTCTGGACGAAACACATTTGTAATGTCCCAAATGAGCATGTGAAGAGCGAATGGACTCTGACATCCATTAGCACAGGCCATGTTTGTTCTGACTTCCACTTTCCAAACCAGCAGTGTCACTGTATGGCTGCAAAGACACTGTATGTCCCTCCTATCCTTCAATGCAGCCATGGATCTGTGGTAATAAGGCTACACACCCCATTGCCATGAAGTCAGCATGCCAGGCAGTGTATCACACAAACTTGCACTCACAGGCACATACTACAGCAGAGCAACATCATGTGAGCACTCTTTTCACTCTCCAAATTTCACTCTGAAACACTTACCATTACATCAGGAGCACCATATAGCCTCCCGTAGTGTGTAAGCACCTTGTCCACCAGGACCTCCAGCTCCTCTGTGGTGAAGGGACGGGCCCTGATGTTCTCAGTTCTCGCCATCACTGGGTCCAGGAGACAGAAACAGCAGCAGTTGGGGATGAAGAATGGCAGGCAGCAGTGGAAATGTGTGGCTCTCTCACAGACATATATAGCCCCCTGGGGTTGTTTCAATGGTACTCAGCTGCTGTAATTGGTGTTCCAGGTCAGCTATTTTTCAAATGCAACCAATAACCGGCCCCGCAATAGCGGAGCACGCCTACCGCGATTTTCAAAAGTGCATTCCACTAGCACGATTGCGGTTTCCATTGGCTGAATGGACATGGCGGTATCACACTGGGGGGCCCAGGCAGTCGCTACCGCAATCGTGCATCTTACAATTGTATCCAATGACCAGCTCCGCGGTAGCGGAGCCAGCCTACCGCGATTTTCAAAAGTGCATTCCACTAGCGCGATTGCGGTTCACATTGGCTGAATGTGCATGGGCAATGGCGGTGTCACACCGCGGGTCCATGCGGTCGCTACCGCGATTTGGCATCTTTACATTGGTGTCAATGACAGTGATTGCAGTGGTGGTGCACGCTTTGGACACATCATGCTGTAGCAATGGCAATGGGCAGTTCTCATTATTGAACACTCCACACTTACAATGAGTCATTCCACCAGATTGTTAAATTGAATGCTAGTGTGATATTCTACTCACTGATGTCTATACATGCCATGTCAGTGCACTGGAATACATGCATTGGCATGTAGTCCCTCACATGTCACTGATGATGTTGTTGTGCATGTACACATATCTGTTGTGTGATGGACTCTCAAATATGGAGACATGTCAATGTGTGAGATGGCTAAGCAACACACAGTAATGATGGACTGACTACTTAATGTGCCTACTTCACTGTGTAGATTGCTGAACTCATGTTGATACTTGATCTTTATGCACACACTGTACTCATTGTGTCGTTCATGTGTGCCCTGTCTGACTCATGCAAGAAGGTGTGGCAGGTACAGCAGCTACGTAGGAGACAGCGGTGTTGGTGTTTCAGACATGTGCTGTGTCAAGTACTCTCAGGGCTGGTGACTCAAGATGTCGGAATGTCCCATTTCACATAGTCTGAATCTGTCTCGGGTGCCCTAAGTTTGTACATACTGATCACGTGTACAACTACTTGGGGTCAAGTTGTCTCTGCATGTGACTTGTGCTGTAAGCTGGTGTGTCAGGCCAGTCATCGTTGGCGCTGTGTCAGTCAAAATGTCAGATGTTGGACACATCTCATGGGTGAATTGAATTGACAAGTGTCCCCTTTTATCTCATGTAGGAGGCGACCAAATGTGCACCGGCCATTCACCTTGCTGGCGGACATGGAGGATGTGGACATCATCCGTAAGTTCCGGTTGCATCGGCAAAACCTCTAAGACCTATGTGCTCAGTTGGAGCCCCATCTGTGGCCTCGCAGGACATATCCAACTGCTGTGTCACCAACATGTAAGGTGATGGCAGCCCTGCATTTCTTCACAACTGGTTTGTTCCAGTACACGGTGGCCAGCGCAGGTGGGATGTTGCAGGCAATGTTCAGCATGGTGCTACGGGATGTCCTGTCCGCTATGATGGTATACAAGGACACTTACATCCATTTTCCATGGAGATAGGAATTGGCAGCTGTGAAGGCTGATTTCTATGACGTTGCCCACATCCCTAATGTAGTTGGTGCCATTAACTGCACCCATGTTGGACTGGTTCCGCCACAGGCACGAGAGCACATCTACAGGAATAGGAAGCATTCCCAATCCATTAATGTGCAGGTTGTATGCCAGGCAGATATGATCATCTCACATGTCTGTGCCAGATTCCCTGGCTCAGCCCATGACTCCTACATCCTGCGTAACAGCATCGTACCACAGATGATGGCAAATCTGCAAAGTGTGGCTTGTAGGTGAGTTAGCTGAGTCAAGTATTGTGCTGTATGTGTGACATGCTGTCCGCAGCTACAGTCATTTTACTAAATTGTTCTGTGTATCTGGCACCTAGGTGACTCTGCATATCCCAACCGGCCCTGGTTGCTGAGCCCACTGCGGAATCCCAGGACCCAGGGTGAAGTCCGCTACAATGAGGCCCATGGGAGGACACGTCGTGTGGTGGAGTGTACTTTTGGGCTTCTCAAGTCTCGATTTCGGTGCCTGGACAGGACCAGAGGTGCACTGATGTACTCTCCCCAAAAGGTGTGTCAGATCGTGGTAGCATGCTGCATGCTCCACAACCTTGCCCTGCGCAAAGAGATCCCCCTGATCCTGGATGATGATGAGCAGCAGATGCCCCCTCCTGCAAACCCACACATGTCCAGTGACGAGGATAGTGGAGAGGAGGAAGGTGTCGACCTGTGTCAACAGCTCATCAACCGCTACTTCCCTTGAAGGTGAGTGACATTGTACAACGGTGCCATTGTATGCTGTTTTTTAGTTGTAGGAAGTGCCTAGGGGAGCTTTGTTACAGCTGCCTGTTGTTGGCTCTGTGCTGAGGGCTGATGTTTCTGGGACAGGGTAGTTATGCACAGCTACATGATGTCTATGTCGATATTGTTGCTCATTGTAATGTGTGCAGGTTTGAGTACCTTGATGACAAGTGTTGGGTAATGGGTGTGATGCCATCAACTGACAAGTGAATGTTGTTCTCTTGTGTTTTCCTAGGTCCCTTCAGTCTCTCAATGCCTCGCAACAATCAGTGCACCTGGTACATTGCAATCTGAGTCAAGATTGTACATCCTGTGATAAACATGGAGCTGACACGAAAACATAGGTGTTCAAAGAGTGTTTATTTACAATAAGTACATGTGACAGGGAAGTGATTATTTGCAAATAGGTGGTAAGTGAATCAATGAGTTGTCAGTGATGGTAGACGAGACAATAGAGTAGTCACCACATTGATGTGGTGACACAGTCCAACAGACGCCTGCCATCAACATGGCAGTGTGGGTAAGGGTAGTCAACAAAGTCAATGGGAAGGTGAAGAGAGGTGCCATTATGGCTGGCTCTTTGACTAGCGTTTGGCTGGTGCTTTGCCACTTGAGCCTCCCTTGTTTTTCCTCAGACGGCCCCTTGAGCGTTTGGCAGGGGGGCCTCTGCTGTGGGCTCAGAGGTGTCTGAGGACACATCCTGTTCCAGCTCACACGTCTCTGTGGCCGCAGGTGAGGAGGTGGGACTGTCATCCTGCGGGCCCCTGGAGGGAGGTTGAGCTGTCCTTTGGGCTGCAGGCCTGTCCCTCAGGACACCCACAAGCTGGCCCAAGAGGTCCACGATTTGGCCCATGCACGTGTCTATGGACCTCAGCAGCAGGCGGAGCTCACGCGATTCTTCCAGAGCCTGGTCCGTGTGTCCCTGGGCTTCTTCGTATGCCCCAAGAACTCTGGCGATGCTGGCCAGGGCTTCGGTCCCGGTGTCCTGTTGATTTTGTCACCCAGTTGCCCTCCCACCTGCCCTGCTGTCCCGGACCTGTGGCATCACCACTCAACGCACCAGCTGACTCCCTGCCCTCCTCAGATTGTGGGGTGGTGTGGGTATCCTCTGAGGCAGGGACAGTGTTGCAGGCAGCACTGGTGGTGGTGGTGGTGGTGGAGGCCACACAGGTCGTTACAGCAGTGGTCAGCGCAGTTGTTGTTGCTGAGGTGGTGGTGTGAGGACAGTGGGGGCCTGGGACCTGCTGCGCCCTGGCAGGCCAGATGGGCCAGCTTCTGTGTCCGCATCCAGGGAATTTAGGGAGTCTGCATCCAGGCGTCCATGTTCTGGGGGGAGAGACTGGCTCTGCAGGTTGGTATTGTCATCTGCAGCAGTCAATTCTTGGTCACCTGTAGAACAGAGAAGAAATGGTCATTGAAGTGCACCCCACAAGCTTGGTGTTAGATGTTTGGATGTTACATGTTATACACCACACAGTTTACATTGAGATCACTTTGTATGGCTGCACGGTACTGAGCATCATGACATGATGTGTAGGTACCTACATTACTTGTCCTTGGTGTGACATGTCAATAGATACCATGCTCCACGTACAGATTGTGTGATTACAAGGACATGTCGTCATCTAACGACTAGCAGCACAGCAACTTTTTGTGAAGCATCTTTGTTGTTTGCTCTGCATGGAAGACCTTCATTCTGGACATGTACTAGCCATTGTTGTCTCATGCATCCCTCTGTCATATCATGTTCTTTGCTTTATTTTTTAAAATGACCATGCTTGTTTTGTTTTCATATGGGCCTTGATGCTCTGCCACCATGGCACTTACACATAGCATTCACTGCTGTGCATGATTGTGCCCTGAATTACTTCAACATGTGATTTGGTGAGTCAAACTTTAATTTTTGTGACAGTTACATACGCTGAGCTGTCTGCACACTGGAAGTGGCTATTGGATCTATGCCAAGTTGGGTGGGATGTGAGGGCTGGTGTGGTCATATGGCTCCATGCTTTTTGAGAGGAATGGCAGGGTGCATGCACTGTGTACCTACCTGTTCTGTGACACAGTTGAGGGGAATTTATGACACATGTTTCTGGGTGTGGGTGGAGTGCTCCATCTTGCTGAGCTGTGGGACAAAGGGGCCTGGTGGGAGTTGTAGTGCTGGCTTTCCACCCATAAACACCCCTCCCTGTTAAGATGGCTACCTACCTGTTAGGTGGAGGTGATCAATGCAATGGCTGCCACATGCTTCTGGGTGTGGGAGAGTGCTCCATCTTGCTGAGCTGTGGGACAAGGGGGCCTGGTGGGATTTGTAGTGCTGGCTTTCCACCCACAAACACCCCTCCCTGTTAAGATGGCTACCTACCTGTTATGTGGAGGTGATCAATGCAATGGGTGCCACATGCTTCTGGGTGTGGGGGAGTGCTCAATCTTGCTGAGCTGTGGGACAAGGGGGCCTGGTGGGAGTTGTAGTGCTGGCTTTCCACCCACAAACACCCCTCCCTGTTAAGATGGTTACCTACCTGTTAGGTGGAGGTGATCAATGCAATGGCTGCCACATGCTTCTGGGTGTGGGGGAGTGCTCCATCTTGCTGAGCTGTGGGACAAGGGGGCCTGGTGGGAGTTGTAGTGCTGGCTTTCCACAAACAAACACCCCTCCGTGTTAAGATGGCTACCTACCTGTTAGGTGGAGGTGATCAATGCAATGGCTGTCAAATGCTTCTGGGTGTGGGGGAGTGCTCCATCTTGCTGAGCTGTGGGACAAGGGGGCCTGGTGGGAGTTGTAGTGCTGGCTGCCTGTACACATGCAACCCTGGGAATGTTGCTAGCTACCTTTGGGGTGATTCAGAGGGAGTGAATGTTAGATCTGTGAGACATGTGTTGGGGAGTGTGTGGTACACATGGATGCATTTGGGCCTAGGAGGTGTAGCTTTGTGGTTGTGCAAGACAGTACATAGCAGTGTGATGGTGGACATTTGTTGTTACTTACCAGCCTCCACTCCCCCGGGTATTTCTGTGAGACTCTCAGGATGCAGTATGGCAAGCACCTTCTCCTCCCATGCGGTGAATGTTCCTGGTGGAATGGGAGGGCCACCGCCAGTCCTCTGAGCCAGCTCACGGTTCTTGTTGTTCCTCTCTTTCACCTTTTTCTTGAGGTCATGCCACCGTTTCACGATCTCATTCTTGGTGCGTGGGACAGTCCCTACTGCATTGACCTTGCGGACTATCCTTTCCCACCTTAGTGTTTTGGTGGCTAATGGTGTCTGTTGGACCATGCTTCCAAACAATTGTGGTTCTACTCTGATTACCTCATCTACCATGACTGACAACTCATTGTCAGTGAATTTGGGCATTTTCTTCTGTGCCATGGTGTGTGGTGTGCAAAGGGGTTGAAAGTGCAGGTGTGAGAGTGGTGGTGGTGATGTACGTGGTGTGTGTGTGTTGTTGTGCTGGTGAGTTGTGTGGTGGTTTGCCTCTCCTTTGTGCTGTAGGCTTAGGGGCATATTATCAATGCGGCGCTATGGAATTATCGCCGCTTTTGCGTCCGTTTTCGGGCGAAAAGCGGCGATAATTCCATCGCCTTATCAGCAAAGACACGCTATCGCGTGTTTTGCTGACTTAGCCCCGTTTCCAGCACGCCTACCTTTGCATCGCTAATGAGATGCAAAGTAGGCGTGGCTGTGAAACCAACCAGGGAAAATATCGCGAAGGCAGCTTCGCGATATTAACAAGGGTGGGTAGCAATGTTTTAAATCGCGGTAAGTATGCCTTAACGCAGGAATTTAACGTCTGTTAAATTCCTGACTAAGGCATATTTTACATGGGGGGTGGATTCTGTGGCTAAGGCCACAGGCCCTATCATCTAGGATATCGCCGTTTTCCACCATGGAAAACGGCGATATCCATGCTATCTCTGCAATTTTATCGCCTCGGCGATGCGCGTTGTTGATAACGCGCTAACCGGGCGATAAATTACAGAGATAGCCGGCGATAAATATGCAAGCGCTAAGCGCGCTTTGCGATATTTATCGCCGGCCCTTGTTGATATGCCCCTTGGTTCCTTCAGTGGTGGAGTATTGCAAAGGATTGTGGTCAGAGAAGGGGCTGGTTTTATACTCAGCTATGTGGGTGTGTCAAAATGGTGTATTGATGTCAGGTGTGTTGTGTGGGTTGACCTGGGATTTGTGTTTTTTTTACTTGCCATGGGGATGTGTCATTGGGGTGTATTAGTTTTTTTTTGGGGCTGAGTCAAGTTGCTGGGTACACTTGGTGGGCATGTTGTGTGTTTTTTTTGGTCGGCCGCTATGATTTTTCCGGAGGGGCCGCGGCGGTGGGTATACGACTGCCGGCTCTCCTATTCATCACTGGCTGCGATCGCGGTAGTCGGAAACAGCGGATTGTTCCGCTATCACCTCAATGGTATCCTAATTCCACGTGTTGTCAATCCGCTGGCCGTGCGGCGGTTTGGGCTTTTTCCGCCGCGAATCCGACTGCAGCAGATGGATTTTCACCTGCTCCGCACGCTACCGGCGGTCTTTCTTGGCATCATTCCGCAGCGGTCGGATTTTTCTGGCGGTTGATCCTAATCGGACTGCCGGCTTTCCCGCGGTACATGCGGACGGTTGATTCCCGCTACCATGGCGCTCCGGGTGCTTTTCCTCCCGCCATCATAATCAGCCCCTTAGTACTGTGTACCATGCAGAGCTTCCCCTGGTCACAGGTTAGCATATGCTAGGAGCGGACAAAGATATTTTTGACAAAGCAATAGTTTTTTTTTCTGTCAGCTTTTTGTTGAGTTGGTGTAATGTACATATAATGTTATGGGGCTACTATTTATTGCAAACGGTGTAAAGTACAAGAATTTATATCATGCAGATACTGTCCTAATGTTTCATGTTTTGTCGCCTATGTTTTTTATACTTCATATGAGGGTGTGTTTTTCATTGGAAACTGTATTTTGTGAAAAGTTGACATTGTAGAGATACTGTTTTATTGCATCATTTTCACCTTTGTCGCAACCCTTCATATGCATTGTCATCTGTGTTTGTTGAAATGTTCATAAATAATTGTTTGAAGCATCTGTAGATAGTGCTGAGCTCATAGTACATAAAACTGTAAGAGTACACCATGTACATTTTTCCGAATGATCAGATCAAAACAAAGGCTCTCCAAAACGAATTAAGTTGTATTTTGTCCACAAAACTACCAAAATTATCATGGATTCCCCATTAAAGCTCCAGGTTCCCCATGCAGGCAAAGAAACTTTTGCTACGAATGGCATGCACACACAAAGGCGCACACATTTTCCTGGCCTAAGGAGTGAAATTCTGAAATTTACACAATTGAATATACTAGAACACACATACAAACTAAATACACAGTTCAAAAGAGAGAAAGGGGGAGGCAGTACTAGAGTTATGGGCCATCTTCGAAGAGGCCCAGATCGATAAACCTACACTACTGATAGCAAGCAAGGCGCATGCGTCTCCCCTACCATATGCAGGAATGAAGGTGCTCACACCATCTCCCCCTGCATTAGGATATTCCAATCCACCAATAGTAGGAGCGGTGGGCCCCCAACTGTTAGACGGATGGTTAAACCCAAGCATGAAAAAAAAAACAGGCTAGCAAGCCCAGATGATTCCAGCGCATTCCAAGTCCCTCTCAAAAGTTCTCAAAAGATCAACCCCCTGTTTACCATGCACAACACAGAAAATCAGCAGCATGGAGAACACGCACTCCCACTGGTTTGAGCGAACATACACGAGCGACAAGGAGATTTGTGTCAGTTCTAGATAGTGACACAGCAAGTGAGGGTAAGGAAGAGAGCCCCAGTCCCCTGGAAACCAATGATGAGGGTGAGGCTACAGGATTTGCCCAGATAGCAGAGGAAATGACAGTCCGCGAGTGTGAGTTCGAAGTCCGGCCAAAATAGAACAGCGCATAGCTCAGAGCGAAGGAGGCAAACTAGACCAGACTAGGAAAAGAGGCATGAGCTGAGGATAGAAAGAGAAAGTGTATGTACTCAGGAAGCACAGCGAGAACACAGGGCAGCGCGCTCCTCATATAAGGGAAGCAGGGGTCGGTACAGGGCACTGATCAGGGAAGAATCAAAGGCAGTATTTAAATTAGATGCCTTCGGCAGGGATCAGAGCCTCACCACTCACTTAATATAGGAGAGGGGCTGACCATGAAATAAGAGACCAAGGCAACCTAGTACTAACCCAACCAAGACGCAGTAAAAATAAGATGGCGCCTTTGCATGCACATGAGGGGAGCAGCGACGAGGATCCGTGCTGCTTCAAACAAGTGCACAACAAAGGAGAGCAATCCCCAAGGGAGATAGTAGCAAGAGATGAAGGTGAGATTTTTGCGTACCCGTTCTGCCACCTATTAGCCTGTTGTACTGAGGAAAAGGACCAATATGATAGACCTTGGCCGGAGGAAGAATCATTTGAACAAGAGGACATGGCTATAGTGGAGAATTGCATCCGGCATGGAGGAGGAGACCCCAAGTGGAACTTTCCCTACATGCAGGAATGCCAAAAAATGGTGGAAACTCCATATCAAGGAGAAACTCGTAAAGTCACCTGAAGTAAGAATGTGCCCTTTACTACAGAAGAGGACATCGGAGACCATATATGTGCCATGGGCTCTGATGGATAAAGAGGGGTTAAGGGCAAAGTTGCCGTCATTACTGGATGGAGCAGGAAAATGTATCTCATGTTTCGAGAAGAACACTACAGGATTCAAACTAGTGATAGGTGACATCAATAGCCTGTTAAGTAGCCTTTTTGGGTAACCGACCAAAGTGGTGTTCTACCGAGCCCACAACCCAGTAATCACACTAACAAATGCAGAGCATGACAGGCCTCATTTAGTTCCAATAGGCACCGGATATGGCCATCTCTGAGAGATATGTTCCCTGGCTTCCCACATGTAGGAGGGTTAATGGCAGAGACTATGAAACCAGGGGAGAGCATAACAGATTTCTTGGACAGAATGAGGGAATGATGGAGAGAAGATACAGGACAACTATGGATCGATACAGGCCCACAGGTTGCATTGTCCTACAATAAATTTCAAAAAGGGGCTACCTGCCAAGATACAGAGTGGGCTTGACAGCATGGTTGGGTTAGATACCAAACCGTGGTAGGAGATACAAGCCCACTTATTACATTACCACAAAAAGAAGCAGGGAAAAGATAAAGAAAAACAGGAGCAAGCCCAGAGAGACACTGCTAAATTGATCCAACGCAGATTGAAAAAGACCACCCTCGAGGGGGTCGAGTTGGCCGCGACCGGGTGAATGGCACCAGTCTCCAGGGAAACTCCACCGCAGAACCCCGAGGGTTCCAACCCAGCTATGGTGGTAGAGACCAGGGAGGTTAGCAACAACTCAATCCTAGGGAGTGTTACTATTGCCACAGGCTGAGCCACCTGACAGACAGATGCTGCTTAAACGCCTACCACGAGCAGAAACTGATGGGCCAGAGGCACCCACCTTAAAACATTATGAATTTCCATCCACAAAATCCAGTCCAGGGAAATCCGAGAGCACCCTATTTACACCCTCAGGAAGGTCTGTCATATGCCGCACCCCAGCAGCAGCGATCAGTTAAATGGGCAAACCCATGCCAGCAACAAACTCAGACAGGGGATTCAGCACATCAGGGACCGGCGGGTAGGGTAACAGTATGGGGATGTTGTGTCCTCACGCAACCTCAGAACCAAAACTTACAGTTAACTAGACAAATAATAACCACACCACAGACAAAACCCCAGCAGAAGCAACCAGTATCCCCCTCCTTTCAGAAAGTAAAAAGACAAACCTACAGCAATAGATTTTATTGGGATCCAGGAGCTTTGGGCCGCATTATGTGTTCTGTTGATCAGGTATCCTCACTAGAATTCGACGTCAGGGGAGCCTCTGGGAGTCAGGCCCCACTCTGTTGCTGATCCCCCAAAGCGGGGTTGGCTGGCCACACCCCAGGGGGAGGGCAGTCTAACGAGAGGGTGGGGAGGCTCCCAGAGAAATTATTCCAAAAGAGGGCACCCAGGTCCCTGCATCCAAAGTCAGTAGGGAAGGGGTCCAATGACCAAGTCGAAAGATCCCCATTCTCAGGTATCCGGCCCTGGACAAATGTTTCCATCATGGGGCGTAGGCCCAACAGCGCCTCCAAAAAGCTAGCAGCCTCCGCCCAAAGAGTCACCCTTTTCAGTTCTAAAACAAAGCTGTCCTCAGTGGCAGGAGCCAGGATTCCCTTGCACTGGGGATGGTAAAAACCCTAGAAACCCCACAGCGCACACACGAAGAGTCGATAAGCTGTGAGGTATCCGCATGATATCAAGTCCAAGCCTCCAGTTAAGGGGGATTCACCAGAGTGACCAGCCATCCCAGAATGGCAAAAGCAGTCCCAGAGTTTGTTGTTTCCATCGTCACCCAGCAGACTTTTCATGACATTTTTGATCAAAAACCCAGAGGAACATGTTTTTGAGGTCATAAAGCAAATAATGACTTAGCCAGCCTAGCTGGGGCCACCTTCTGGTGCCTCACAAAATAGCGGCAAGTGGAGTGTGGAAGACACACCCGAGAAAAAAAAATACAGGAATCCAGATTACTGTGCACAGGTAATGTTTTCTTTCAGTTAACAATGAACCATTCTCTTATTCAAACAGGTCAACCACTGAATCTTCAAGAGCACCAACACCCAGCTGCCACAGCAAACACCCCAGCCTGTACTAGAAATTTGCATATGAAACTTTAAACTACCACCACAAACTTTTTCTTTAAACTGATAAAGGAAACCACGGCCACCAAAGGACCACAGATGCCTCCCAGGGGGCCCATACCAATACCTGAAATGTAAAATGACAAGTTATGGACTATTGCATTTTTATGCACCCCCTGTCTATTATGGGTCCTACCGCACCTATCCACTGCCAAAGAACTGCTGAGTAAAATGGAGACTTTTCAAAAGCTATCACAGCGCTGGCGTAGGGACCTCTCCCATGTCACCTACAAATACACTCAGCAGAACACCAGCATCCCACATCTACTGCACAATGCCCTCTTGCACAACACATGGTACTAACACATGACAGCAGTTAGCTCTCAAACCTCCGCCAGGTCATGTTATGTCTGCTTGCTGATCCTGTATGCTGTAGATGCAGACAGGATTTACTTATCCCAAGAGGTAGCCCCCGAGAAAGCAAAATGCTTCATCCACCTATATCTATGCAGGATAAGGGCCAAGATCCAACCCAACCAGGTAGAACCACACAGGGTAGTAGTAAATTTGCCCTGATACGAAAACAACCCAACTGCATTATACCTCTTCACTGAGATGATGCGATAGAAGGGGTACCATGGAGAGGATACTGTTTGGCCCTGAGAATTCCCAGAGAAGAGATTCTTGGAGGTAGCAAAATCCCCAACTCAGATCACAAACATGTCTGCCCCTGCAGCCATCTGTGCCCTGAGGGTGACCCTTAGAGTATCTGGGGCTGTCTTCTTTAACAACAAGTGGTCCCCGGACATGGAGTTCTTGCGTAGGGCCACCCAGCTCAAGGATAGGAAGAGGAATCAGTCACAGGGGTAGGGATGAATGAGAGAATGATCATCCTCTGTCAGGATATTTGGAAAACCAAGGTGGGTGGATATACTTAGCTAAAAGGTAAGGGGCAACCCCTAATTGTACAGAAACTTACACTGTCTTCCTTATTTTACAGAGGTAAAGCAACACTTCCAATGTGCACGAATGCTACCTGTGGCATGATCATGCATATTCCAGATATGCAATGGGTCACCTCCACACTGATGGATTTCTCCTGGCAGTGTGGCAAGTTTGCCTATACTCAGCTCATCCCTGGATGGTGTGGACTCTGTTCCCTGGTCACCATACACACCCCAACCCTGGTCATTCCTGGATTAGAACTATCAGACTTCTACCAGCACCCATTAGGGAAGAAGACAACCTTGCTGCACTAGGGTCACGAGAAGAGAACTGCAGACTATTTTGGCTGGGCTCAGTACAAGTATAGTCCCAAAAGAATTCAGACTATTTACTGACACACAAGTTTCGGCAGGAGGGCAACACCCTACTTTACCCTGCAGACAAAAACCAACGCTCACTGCTTACAAATAACCAGGTGGGAAATTCTTAAAATGATGAACAGCACTGAGGTTGGCCTTAATTCAAGCAAGAAATAACAGCGGGCTATCCGACTCCTGGTCATGCAGCGTCAATATGTATTGGACTTGATGACCGCGATGGAGGGAGTGGTGTGTGCCAAGATCGGTGCTGCCTGCTGCACCTTCATTCCAGGGAATGACGCAGACAATGGGACATTGACACTTGACATCTATGCACTGCACCACTTACAGAGAGACATGCGTGAGGAGGGAGATGCCCCTGAGCAGGAGTGGTTTTTGAATTGGTTCTCCTGACTACCCTGGTGGATCAATGGTTTGTACAGATTGTTTTTGCCAGTTTTCATTGTGTTGGAAAATGCAAGTGACTAGGAAGGGAGTATTTTTTCGAGAGCAATCGTAAGAAGCAACATATTCCCAATAAAGTAACTGTTGGAAAGTAGAATTCAGATAGGGTAGTTGACAAATTAACTAGAGGGAGAATGTTAATATGGGAAAAGTTGCCTCTAATAAGAAAAATTATACATTCATGTATGTGAACGAAATTGCATCTTTATTAACAAATTCGCCCGTTGTTAACTCCACATCAACACCGACTCTCAAATACGCAGTTAGGCAGGCTCTGAGACCTAGGGCCGAGGTCACTGATTGATAGGTCACAGGTAGGTTGGCACACAGGCGGCAGATAAATGCATAAACAGGAAACCCTAGATCAATCTTACACTACAATGGTCCAGGGAGATTGGCCCCAATAAAGCACCCATGGCTGGAAGGGGTATGCATGTTCCCATAACACCATAAAGTCAGATGCCACATGAGTTAGGAACATATAGCCAATGAGCACCCAGTACATACAGTGATCACTCGCTCCCCATGCCGGACATCTGGACACGTTACCCACTGGGCACATTGTGTCCATGTAAGGGCGAGAAGTACCTGTATTTTCCATTGGACAATTAATTTAGGACTCCAAAGGCAGCAGCTTATATTCCTTACCATACATGGACCTCGGAAAATCAAGATCTACATCTATGATCCGGCATCTAGTCGTGCCATGATATCATATGTCTTTAATGGCAGATTGCTTCCCTCCTTGCGATTGTTCTCCAGTGTGTGGCTACAGGGGAGTGCCACCCTGTTGCAGACCACCCTAAGCTGCGAATAAGTATGTCAATCTAGTGGGTGCATGAGCTTTTACATCTAAGCCTCCTCACAAGTGGAGTTTATTTTAGAAGTGGTTTTGCAGTGATTATTGCATTAGTTACACCATTTCACAAAGTTTGGTTCCACAAAGATTGGATTGGGGTTCTCTACGGTTTTTGTGTAACAAGCAGGTAGACTTTTCTGCAGTGCCTACGCAGCTTGGATGAGTGTTCTACCCCTAAAAATAATAAAAATAGTTCACTTAGGACTTCATTTTCTTCTTGTGTTGTAACTGTTTTCCTCATAGGCTTATCTCCTGCAGAAGAGATGCAGAAAGGTGAGAGCATTAGACCTTATTTGACTACATGGAATGCATGTGTAGTTAGGCAGGGATTGTGGTGGCCCGGATGATTTCAAATGGCTGAAACATGTTGGTGTAGTTATGCTAGTGGATGAGGCATCATATCTCATTCGATATCTGAAACAGTGGCATTTTTCATCATATCTGTGATACCCATATTACAGCTAGAACCACTGGGTATATCTCAAGATATTTCTATGTTAATTGGATGCCTGCGATTATCCAATATCCATTTATCTACCAGCAATGGTTGAGTCTTCCATGGTGGTATTCACCTACCGTGGTGTGGAATGTCACCTATGATGAAGCATACCACCATCAGTTGTGGGTGAGTAGAACATGACCAGGTTGTGTTCCTCTGTCTCTCCCTTTGTTTACACTTTGTGTATTACTTCCAGGCAGTGAGACAAAGGGGAAATACGTGTTGGCAGGATGGGAAGTTGCCGACTTAGTAAGGGGGACGGGCTGTCAAGTACCACACTTGCACATCACAAAGCCTCTGCCTGAGCATACTCACAAAGGGCTTCACACTAGTTTTTGTGCCCCGAGACAAGCTGGGGCCAGGCCAGAGAGACAGAAATCCAAACACTTCTGGGGAAGCAAACCTCCAGAAATGTTCCTACTTCAAAGCTGGCACCAAGTAGAAATATTGGACTCTCAGATACAAATCTTCAGTATACCTCTGGGCCTGTGCAAGACTCAGAAGGACTGCTGTGCTGCTCTGCAAGAAGGACTGCTACTCTGCTGCACTGCCTTCTGAGTAAGTGAGTATTAGACCTTCACCTTGGACCCAGGACCACCAGGGTGACTCCAAGGGCTAGTTGGTTGGCCTCACGATCAGAGCCTAAGGGACAGAAAAGGCTCCAACCTCCTTGAACCCTGCACCTGGACTCTGCCTGCTGTGAGTCCTAGTGCCCCTAAGTGGTGCTACCCCAGTTCTGGACCCTTGGAAGTGGGCCTGAAGGTGCTCTGCCAGCCCAATTGTGGTCCTAGCATAACTGGGGCGGCTCGTTGCCTCGCAGCTCCACATCGGAACCATTCCTGCAAGATGCATCTCTGATACAGGACTCCTTAGCTCTTCATAACAGCTGTTTCACAATGGCTTCTTGATGCAGGACCTCACATCGCAGTCCCGCAACTCCTTGGAACAGCTGCTGTAGGACCTTGCATTGCAGATCGCAGCCCATCAAGACCACTGCTGTGCTTCGCATTGTCCATGCGCAATCTTGTAATGTTCCCCAACCTGGATTTAAGGTACTTTGTTCAGTGTGCCTAACCTGGTCCCTGTATTCAGCCCACATGCCTTTGCAGTCAGCCTGAACTTGTGACTTTGTCCCGGTCTGGCATGACCAGATGACCACAGTTGGTGCTTTGGGTTCTAAGCACATTTTTTACTTGAATCCTTAAAATTGCAAATCTCTGGTTCTACTTATCGGATTTTTGTTATTTTGGTATTAAATAATTTATTAAATTGTACTCTATTATTCTAAATTGATGTGGGATTTATCTTGTGTTGTGTTTTCACTTTATTATTGTTTGAAGTGCTGCATAAATACTTTACATCTCACCTCTGAGTTAAGCCTGACTGCTTTTGTGCCAAGCCACCAGAGCGTTATGCACAAGTAATTTGGGGTTTGCTTGTCTTTCACCCTGAAAAGAATTGTGGTTGCCACTTGATAAGGGTTTCACCCCCCTCAATCAGTGTATAGCATGATCATTTGCATGTATCCGGGCTGGGTAGGATGCTACAACTGGTGACGAAATTGGAGATTACGTAAATCTTGCGACCCGAACAACCGAGAGTGCTCTCCCGAAGAGTTTGCTGTGGGCCAGAAAACTGTAAGTGCGTGCCACATGTGCCTCAGTTGAAGTGAAAATCAATGGTTGGCATATGTGGAGTCAAAGCACAACTCCAATTAGTGCAAGGTCTGGGAAGAAAGTGAAGGCCATACAGTACGTTTGTTTATCATTGTCTAGACATTTTCTAGTAAAGTCAAGGCAAGACATACTGAACCACAACATAACACAGAGCTGTCATTCATACAGTATGACAATGCTAAAGGCAGTGACGACCAGGTACAGAGAAGTACCAAAGGCAGTGATCGCTAAGCACAAGGAAGCACTAAAAGCAGATTATTTTTTTAATGCACATAAATACAATGCAAAGAGGCAAGAATGGTGAAGAACCAGTGCAAGAAACAAAGCTGCTACTCACCATCAAAGATGAAGACAGGTCCTCACAGCCACAGAGTGGGTGCGACGACCCGCTTGGTTGCACGTGGCTAGTGCTTGATGAAGGTGCCAGCTCAAGTTGGCAGCAGACACTGCCAGAGCAAGCTCCGCTCTCGACAGCAGAAAGTTCAACAGGTTATGATGCTGCCGCATTCCTAAAACCACTGCCTCCCTTGGATACTGCCAAAAAAGCAAAATATTGGTGACAAATGGACTTCCTAGATTGAAACCTTCGATGACTTCAGTCATGTGCTGGAAGAAGTAAATGACAAAAGAATATTAAATATCTGGAAAATATGGCGTTTGAAGGAGTAAAATAAGTGAGAAAGAAAATATCACAGTGATGATAAAGTGGCATACCATCAGATCAAAGAGGTGTTAAACACCAAGTTCAATTCAATGCTGAATGTCGACTACGAAAGGTACATCATTTTTAGTCAGGAAAGGCAGAGAGCTGGTGTAATGATGGAAGAGTAATAGATTGTTGTCTCTCTGATTCCGTCAGACGACGAATGCTGAAAGAGACACTCAGCTTGGAGCAAGTACTCATGGCTGCCAGAGTGCAAGAAAGAGCTGACAGACAAGCAGCTAATATGGAGGATGGAATGGCTCAAAGTGAATCAGCGCTGAGTGTGAAAAATATGTCAAAACACAAGGTAGAAGGCCATAAAGTAATGTATCCAAAGAAAAAAAAGTTGTGTTTTCGATACTGGACAGATATGCAAAGACTGCAGGAAAGAGAACCATTTTGTAATGGATTGCAATGTGAGGAAAAGATCAAGTGTGTCACGTTAAAAAATCAAAATGGATGCCAGAAAGTTCCAGATGTGATGCTCTAGGCGCGCCCACAAGGCCAGGTGACCACATCAGTTGAGGCAAGAAGAAATTGAACAATGTCGAATTTCATCAAATTCATCGTCTACAAGCTTGTCACCATCATTGTCAAGCAACAGTGAGGAAGATGGGTGTGCAGTGTCAATGTTGACTGCTGCAAGACGTATGCATGTAGGATTAGCTTCTTGCAAGGAATAATGCCGGTCAAAGCTAGGTCGACAAGTGAAAGTGCAAAAATCATTTGGACGTTGTCCCAAGATCACACGAAAAGTGAATGGGTGACCCATACCTTTTGTCATAGACAGTGATGCATCAATAAACGTTATGCCACAGGAAAAGTACAATGAACTGTCTCCAGTGCTTCGTTTGACCCCGTCGAAAAGCAAAGTGAATATGTGGACTACTTTTACGCCACTGCAAAGTCAAGGTTCATTCATAGCGGCTGTGAAGCATAAAAAGACAAAAGTACAACCACCAATTCATGTCTTGCCAGACATTTCATCAATCAACCAATCAATCAATGGATCAGGATTTATAAAGCATATGAGGTGGTCCGAAGGTGCAGGCAAAGGTCGTTCCAAGTTTTGGATGCCAGGTGTGAGAAGGAGCATTCTCTACTGTTGCCTGATGGATCCGGGGGATGTCTGCGAGGAAGAGAGAGGTGGATCATAGGTGTCTGGTCAGTTGGTGGAAGGTCATGCATTTGTTGATGTATGCTGGTCCTTCATTGTCTAGAATCTTTGTATACATGGGTCAGCATGTTGAACTGGCATCTTTTCTGGATCGGGAGCCAGTGTAGCTTCTTGAGGTGCGGAGTGATGTGGGACCATCTGGGGAGGTCGAGGATAAGTCTTGCGAGGGAGTTTTGTGTTGTCTGTAGTCTCTTAAGGAGGCGTGTGGTGAATCCTACGTAGAGTATGTTCCAGTAGTACACCCTGCTGGTGACAAGGGCCTGCATGACAGTCCTTCTGGTGTTGACTGGGAGCCACCTGATAATCGTGAGGAGCATGTGTGGGGTGCGGAACAAGGCGGATGAGACTGTGTTTACCTGTTTCTTCATAGATAGCTTGCTGTCCTAGATGATGCCGAGATTTCGCATGTGGTCTGTTGGGGAGGGGGATGGGCGGAGTTCAGCATGCCACCATGCAAAATTCCATGGCGAGGTGTTGTTCCCAAAGATGGCGACTTCCCTCTTGTCCAAGATGAGTTTGAGACAGTTGTCCTTCATCCAGTCTGTGACATTCATCATACATCTGTGGAAGTTGGCTCTGGTGGTGGAGGGGTCTTCTGACAGCGAGAAGATGAGCTTTTGGGTTCCGAGGTGAACGCTGGGAGGCGGATTCTCTGGGTTCTTCCTGTGAGGAATGAGGTGATCCATTTGATGGCATCTCCTTCGATTCTGATGTGTTTGAGTCTGTTGATCAAGATGTCACATCCGGACCCATTGTGATATAGACACCCGCAGGAGAGCAATAGATTGTAGCATACAACTTCTTCAACAAATCCAAACCCATCAAATTCTCACCACATTTGGATGTAAAAAAAAACAGAGACTCCACAGTAAAAGTACCAACAGTCAATGCAACCATTATATTGAGAAACGGCATACCATAGACCAACTAACATGGACTATTCTGGAGGCCAATGCGTCTTGGAATGCTACCACCTTATTCCGAAAAGAACAATGGTGGGTGTTCCGGTTGCGCTCAAACACCACCGGCTTAAACGATGGCATACCTTGGATAGAATTACAAAGTTGAATCCAATCTTCCTCTTTTCCCTGTGGATACTCACCAACTAACACTCACCAGTATCCTCTACAGCACCATTTTTGGTGACACTCCTTACGCAATATATATATACATTAGGGATATACTACAACACCCTCGATTATAAGTCCCTAGTCTATTGACATTACTTCCTTGTATACTCGATCACATCTGGTCTTCTAGGGAGATACACTGATCAATGTATACAATGATAAAACACCACCCTAGAGTGGCTATTCACCCTCCTGCAATGTAACCGTCCCATCTGTGGTCAATTAATATTCTGACCACCGCTCACACATGAGTGCTGCATATTATTTCATTTCACCAAGAACTTTGGCAGCTATAACTAACAGTATAGCTGGACTCACGAAGAATAACTAATATCCTCCCTTCCGCACCATGCCACTCCCAACAACTCTAAGATGGCGCCGATAGTCACAGCTGGTGCTATCTCCCTGATGGCTATTGCACATGTGACGACTCTGTCACACCTCGTGCGCCCGCAACCATGCCCACCTCCCTCAGCGCTCCACCGTAGCATGAAATACTGGAGCCATCACGCCAAACAATCCCCAAGCTGGTGAGAGGTTGGGTAGGTGCAAAGTCCACTGGTAAATGTGGCAATACTACCTATTTTTTATGTAGATGCTGATGGCAAGCTCCCTCTTGCTATGACTTACGGAGCACCCTGCCCAATTTTGATTAGGCAAGCTGTCCCCAGCCATCTTCCCTTCACTTCCCATCCCTGTTACCCTTACTATTACGGTGTGCATTCAAAGGTTTGCCATCAATGGGAACTGGCTATCTGATCACTACTACCAAGATGGCCTTGATGGTCGCGACATGATCATCCTCTACCACAGACTGCAGTCCTCATTAATTTGTACACCATGAGTATTGCTCGTGATTCGATGATTTACCGCTCATGTTTTATTTTATTGTGCTCGGCAAAACTCATTTATGTGTTCATGTAATTATTCGCCTTACCAATCCACATGTGACAACCTTAACTTGTGGGTTTGCTCATATTAAGATACTCTGGTCCACCAATTAGGGACCTCGAGCTTGCATTGAAATGCACTACTTTATTGAATTTTTGAATTGTCTATCTTCTTTCTTGTCGTTTTAGATAGGACCACTGTTTGGGTCCATTGAGTGGCACTTTTTTCCAATAAGGCCACCGCACAATCCCTTTTACTCACCACTTCCCTACAATCCTAAAGAAGCGCGTAGGATCTCCTCCTGAGACCACTCTATATTGCGAAACATGTCAACCTTATCCCCTTTTTAAACAAAACACTGCACTTGTCTAGCTACTGAGGGTCATAACTTCTCTTGCACAGCACATAACTATGATAGAGGTATCCCCCTAATTAAATTAGTCTACCTCAGATACCCGCTAGTCATTTTAAAATTTTTACACATCACTTAAAATTGCCCACGGACCCGCACACACCTTACGGCTAGCTCTATAAAAGATTTCCGATAAAGTGACCCTGCAGGGGACCCATAGGGCACTGCAGCATTGGCCCGACGAGGAGCATCGCCCCATGATGAAGCATGACATCCTTCAGGGAGTGTGAGGGCCTCAAGTAAAAGTCTCTCTGACTCCTCTCCACTTTTCCAAAACGACTCCCCCATCTTTTAATTCTTATCTCAAGAACAGTGACTCTCCTTAGTGACTTATCTACGATTTGGGAGCACGAGCCACTGGACCTATACCCAGCTCTATGTTCCCCTCTTCCCCCTTCTCAGTTCCTAGATTTTTTGTCAAGATTTACGTTCTTTCTTTTTATCGTCTTCCACTCTTATTGGCATCACCCAGCATTCCTTATCAATGTAAATTGGAGTAATTAAGGAAAATCTTTTGACATATAGATCTATATAGTAGAGCTTAAGAACCACTCTGCCATCTCCGTAAGAGTCAGGTTACAAAATCAGAGACAGAGATCATACATGGAACAGAAAAGGACGTTTCAAAGTCTGAAGTCCGCAAGGTTCACCACCGACCTCCAAGAATCCAGATGCACCTGCAGACGTCTCGAGAAGAACTGGAGAAATAGAAAAACTCCAGAAGATCGCACCGCCTACAAGAACCCTATGACGGAATACCACCAACGCATCAGAGCCACCAAAAGGACCTTCATCCAAAACAAGATCCTCGCCAATTTCAGCAACTCCAAGGAACTCTTCAGCGTCATCCAAGAATTCACCAAACCCCTCAGCGAAACCACGGACATCACCCCATCCCAGGACCTCTGCAACAAGCTCGACTCCTACTTCCATATGAAAATCAAGGGCCTCTATGACAACTTCAACGACCAAACACCTAACCCCGGAACCACTTCCTGCTCCAGCAACGCCAGCCAGTCCACCATCTCCTCATGGACCCCATTCACCACCGAAGACACCACGTCAACCATGAAAGGCATCCACTCAGGAGCCCCCACAGATCTCTGCCCCCCGCACATCTTCCACAGAGCCGCCACCGCAATCGCTCCAGAACTACGATGCACCATCATCGCCACCTTCGAAACCGGCATCTTTCCCGACGACTGGAAACGCGCAGAAGTAAGACCCTTGCTCAAGAAGCCATCAGCAGATCCCATGGACCTCAAAAACTACCGACCCATCTCCCTCCTCACGTTCGCGGCCAAAGTCACCGAAAAGACCGTCAACACCCAACTAACAAAATTCATCAAAGAAAACTCCATCCTCGACCCCTCCCAATCCAGATTCTGCAGCAACCACAGCACCGAGACTGCTCTACTCGCCGCCACAGATGACACCCGCACCCTCCTCGACCAAGGACACACCTCGGCCCTGATCCTACTCGACCTCTCTGCAGCCTTCGACACTGTCTCCCACTGCACACTCACCGCTAGACTCCACAACGCCGGAATACAGGGAACCGCCCTCGACTGGCTTCGCTCCTTCCTCACTGGCAGAACCCAAAGAATCAGACTACCACCCTTCCTCTCCGAACCCACGGAAATCACCCCATCACAGGGCCTCTGCAGCAAGCTCGGCTCCTACTTCCATCTGAAAATCAAGGGCCTCTTTGACAACTTCAACGACCAAACACCTAGCCCCGGAACCACTTCCTGCTCCAGCAACGCCAGCCAGTCCACTATCTCCTCATGGACCCCAATCACCACTGAAGACTAAGCCTGGGCGGTGAAATTCGCTACGCTCGCGAAGCTTGCGAAGTTACGGTAACTTCGCGATTCGCGTAGAACGCGAAGTTACCGAGCGCTACGCAATTTGCGGCGTAGCGTAGCTGTTTCTCTTCATCGCGCGCTCAATATACGTTCTCGCGCGCGCGGTAACGACCTACCGTGATTTTGCGTTCGCCGACGCGACTTCCTATCCGTTCGCGGGCGCCACGAGATTTGGAATCCGGCCGCAAGATCCCGCGAGAGTGTGCGACCGCGAACACGTCATTCGGACGCGCGATCTGACTTCCGGCGGCAGTGTTGGTAAGATCGCGATCCCGAACACGAAGAAACTACAATCTGGCGAAGAATATATCTCGAGCATCATAAAACCTTCTCGAAAATGATGAATTAGTTCATTTTGCACAAAAACTCCTCAGGTTGTCATTTAGAGATGTAGTTTGGTGAGCAAGGAGTCCTTTTTCTTTTTTTCCAAGAGGAAGGAAGTGCCCCTGATTCTCAAACTTCCTGTTCCTGTCCAGCAGGCTCCTCCCAGTGTTTTGTCCATGTGCTGTTCACTTTCATTTGGATTTGGAGCTGGAAGGATCACTTTTTGTGTCTGTCTGCTGCATCATATCATTGGATTGGATTTGAGGACTCTTGGATTTGAGATTTTACAAGTAAGTTGGAGAATTGGTGTACTTGTTTGTTTGATTGGGGCTTGTTTGTACCTACATTTTTTGGGGGGATTTCCATATTTTTTAAAATGTATTGTTGTGGCCTGTAGTTTCGGCAGGGGCCTAGTTGTTTTTCTTTGATTGGAATTTCAGCCAGTAGGCCCAGACTAGAGCCAGAGGTACCCATGGGTGCATGTTTCTGTGATGTCTGTTGAATTTAAAGTTTAAACATCATGTAGGCCGGGCATCCATGGATGGCCTTGGTTACTTTTGAATTGGTAAAAGTGGTTTTTGGGGCGTATTTTATTTTTTGCGGTGTTTGTTAAATAAATAGGCCTTTTCAGCCAGTAGGTAACCCTGGGCGTTCAGCTCGCGGACTTTGGGCAAGTCCGCACTGCGCGACAACGCGGACTTACACTTTTTATCTTCTTCGCGCGCTCAATGTACGTTTTCGCGCGCGATAACGACAATTTGTGACGATCGCGATGCCGAACACGCAGAATTTACAATCTGGCGAACAATATCTCTCGAGCATCATTAAACCTTCTCGAAAATGTTGATTTAGTTCATTTTGCACCAAAAACTCCTCAGGTTGTCATTTAGATGTAGTTTGGTGATCAAGGAGTCATTTTTTTTTTGTTTTACGATTTTTTCCAAGAGGTAGCAAGTTTCCCAGAGTCTCCAACTGCCTGGACCTGTCCTTTGTCTTCACTTTTTGTTATTTTGGGTGGCCTGGCCATGTGGGTGGCAGCCATTTTGTGAAGCCAGGCATTGTGCTTTTGCCATAGGCCTGCATTGTCTGTCTTGTCTTCCTTTTCTTGTTGTTCTGGGTGGCCTGTCCATGTGTTGGCGGCCATTTTGTGTGAACAGCCACTGTGCTTTTGCCATAGGCCTCAAAGCTTGCGGCCTAGTGTGCCAGTAGGCCCGGCGGTAGTCATCCTCATGGGTGCATAAAAACTGTTTGTGTTGTCTGTTGAATTGTAACATAATTGAGGCCATGGATGGCATTGTTTTTAATTGGTAAAAGTGGTTTTTGGGGCGTATTTTATTTTTTGTGGTGTTTGTTAAATAAATAGGCCTTTTCAGCCAGTAGGTAACCCTGGGCGTTCAGCTCGCGGACTTTGGGCAAGTCCGCACTGCGCGACAACGCGGACTTACACTTTTAACTTCTTCGCGCGCTCAAAGTACGTTTTCGCGCGCGATAACGACAATTTGTGACGATCGCGATGCCGAACACGCAAAATTTACAATCTGGCGAACAATATCTCTCGAGCATCATTAAACCTTCTCGAAAATGTTGATTTAGTTCATTTTGCACAAAAAACTCCTCAGGTTGTCATTTAGATGTAGTTTGGTGATCAAGGAGTCATTTTTTTTTGTTTTACAATTTTTTCCAAGAGGTAGCTAGTTTCCCAGAGTCTCCAACTGCCTGGTCCTGTCCTTTGTCTTCACTTTTTGTTATTTTGGGTGGCCTGGCCATGTGGGTGGCAGCCATTTTGTGAAGCCAGGCATTGTGCTTTTGCCATAGGCCTGCATTGTCTGTCTTGTCTTCCTTTTCTTGTTGTTCTGGGTGGCCTGTCCATGTGTTGGCGGCCATTTTGTGTGAACAGCCACTGTGCTTTTGCCATAGGCCTCAAAGCTTGCGGCCTAGTGTGCCAGTAGGCCCGGCGGTAGTCATCCTCATGGGTGCATAAAAACTGTTTGTGTTGTCTGTTGAATTGTAACATAATTGAGGCCATGGATGGCATTTTTTTTTTGTTTTACAATTTTTTCCAAGAGGTAGCTAGTTTCCCAGAGTCTCCAACTGCCTGGTCCTGTCCTTTGTCTTCACTTTTTGTTATTTTGGGTGGCCTGGCCATGTGGGCGGCGGCCATTTTGTTAAACCAGCCACTGTGCTTTTGCCATAGGCCTCCAAACTTGCGGCCCAGTATGCCAGTAGGCCCAGAGGTAGTCACCATGGGTGCATAAAACTGTTTCTGTGTAGTCTGTGGAATTTTGGCATCATTTAGGCCATGGATGGCATTGAATAGATTAAATTGAATTGCGAAATGTGGCTTTTTTGGAGGGTCTGACTATTTCACTTATTGGGTGTGGTAAATAAATGCCTTTTTTGCGTGTGTACTGTGTCATTATAATTGTGGTGTTGTAGTGGTTGTCTAACTTTCCAAAGTGTTTTTAGCCATGTGGATTTTAGTTTTTGCATTAAAGCTGTGTGTGTTTTATAAGGCATCCTTTGTCTGCCCATATATAGGCCTGCTTGAGTTCATTGTTTGCCGTGCCTTGTGCCTGTGAGTCACCATGTTTCTGGGGGCCATTTTGTTGTGGTAGTTATTAGTGTGCTGTTTTTGCCACATAGGCCTGCGTGTCTTTCCATTTTTCCTCTTGTTTTACTGCTTCCAAATCCATCCCCATTGCCAGCTGCAGCTCCCTGATGCTGCTATATAATACATCACACGTGATGCACAAATTTAGGCCAAACATGCTCCAGTACATTTTAGTTTTTGTTCTTTAATATTCTTATTCTTCCAGAGTGTACAGTAGCCATGAAAGCCCTGGCCTTTTTGTCAACGTCTCACAAATGGCTACACTGTGTGTTGTTGTTGGAATAGTTTCTGAAATATAATAATTGAGGCCACCACACACTAAGTTCTATATTCTATTTGTTTGATTTGTGCTATGTTTGACTGATGTTCTGGCTTTTTTGCTTTTAGGTGCACAAAGACTGAGGAGGAGGTGTGTCTCTCATCATTGCCTGTTGCACTTCCGGACAGACATCCTGCTGCTGGACACACAACGTGACGTGTGACCTGACCAGACATCTCTGCAACTGAGTGCTGCTGACATCTGAAGAAGATGGGCCCAAAGAAAGCAGGTACCAGGTCCTCCAGTACCAAGAAAGTTGCTATTGAGAAGAAGAAGGAACAGAAAAGCAAGTGACACTGAAGTCTGGTGTGCCGGCCAGTACCTTTTTTGGGAAAAAAAAAATTGCGCCTGCAGCAGCGGTGTCCGGGGGGCAAGCTGGGGGCAATACATCCGCATCAGTGGACCCAACCCACCAACCCAGGGCCAAGCACATGAGTGGGGAAGAGGTAGCCAGCCTAATAGTGGAAAGCAGTGATGCTGAGCCGGAGATAAACTTATCGCTATCTCAAAGTAGTACCCAATCAACGCAGGAGGAAACACAGCAGATAAGTGGTCAACAACAACAGCCGCAACCACCGCCCGCAATAGTAGTTGTTGTTCCTCCTGAAGTAGGGGCAGTTCAGGAAATTGAGCCTCATGCAGAGGTAGAAGAAGAAGCCACTCATTCAGAAGATCCATTGTCTTCCAAATCCCCAGCAAGGAAAAGGAGGGGTAGTCCATCGAGTTCTTCGCCAAGCCCCCTTCTGATGATCTAGATGCCACTTGGAAGCCACAAACTGAGTCTGAGAGGGAGCCACGTTCCAAGACCAAGCTAGGGAAAAGGAAGGTTCCAGAAAGCCTTACACTTATGGAGGTCGATGTAGAACAGCAAGATGATGATGATGATGACGACGAGCCAGTCATCACGAACATCACTCCCGGCTCCGAGGAGATGGAGACCAACATTCTTACTCTATCCAAAATCGCTGCGAGGGATGTAGCACGCATACCTCCACAGGTAACACCAACACGACCTACAGCTTCCATATTTGCATTAGCAAAGGCCCGGCAGCGACCTACATCCAGCACAACCACCACCTCTGTAGGAGTAGGTAGTGGTACAGCAGCACAGAGTCAAATTCAACACACACCCTACAGATCATCCGGCATTGGAAGTGGCACCTCCAGCAGGAGGCCAAAGTTAATCTCCCCAGTTTGGGACTTCTTTACGGTTAGCGAAAAGGAGGAGAACATTGCTATATGCTCCATTTGTAATACCTCTGTTAGTCGTGGTAAGCTTGGTACAAACTATGGTACCGGAGGCCAAATGACCCATCTGAAAAAACACCACTTGATCAGCTGGGAGGACCACCTTCGCGACAGAAAAAAAACTGCAACCATTGGTGTTGGTGGGGATAAAGGAGTAGAAGAAGATCCGATCACGGTGGAAGAGGAAGGACAGGGAGACATTCTCACTAGTGGTACACAAGGTGTCCCTGACCCCAGGAGTGCAGTCTTAACGTTGCACACATCTTCAGCAACATCTCAGTGGCACAAGAGTAAGAGTCAGCCGGAGACACCAAGAAGTACCAGGTCCGCACTACCAAAAAGTGCGTTGAGCCTAAGAGAAAGGAAAACCATGCAGCCTACCATTATCAGCATGTTTGGGGGTGAGGGGAAGTACGAACGCAACCACCCAATAGCACGTTTGTACAATGCGAAGCTGGCTAAAATGTTAGCACTGGACCTTCTCCCTTTTTCTTTTGTTGAAGGGTTGGGTTTTGTGGAATTTGTGTCAACCATCTGCCCAAAATGGCATGTTCCCAGCCGCTACTATTTTGCCAGAGTTGCAGTTCCAGCACTACATCACGACGTGCTGGAATTGCTAGGAAAGGCCTTGAAGCAGAGTGCTGTTCACAGTATCCACCTGACTACAGACATGTGGACCAGTTGCCAAGCCACAGATTACATGTGCATCACTGCACACTGGATCAGTTTTGTGGGTGTTAGAGAACAGCTATCTGCTGGTGTTGATACTGCAGAGATTTTTCATGCCACTCGCAAACATGCAACTGTAGCCATGTTTGCCATGGAGAAATCTCATACTGCTGCAAACATTTTGGAAGAGTTTAACACCAAGGTCTTTGAGTGGCTGCGCCCAAGAGGGCTTACGATTGGTTTTGTTGCCACGGACAACGGCAGTAATGTAGTTTTGGCCATGCGCAATGGTGGCTATTTCAGGGTCCCGTGTTTGGCACACTGCATTAACATTGTTGTTCAAGACTTTTTGAAAAATGAATCAAAAGTCAGCAACTTACTGGTCACCTGCAGAAGAATATGCACACATTTCAGCCATTCTTTTAAAGCCCGGAAGCAGCTGAGGGTCATTCAACGTGAGCATAAACTGCCAGTCAAAGCGCTCATCCAGGAGGTGCCAACACGTTGGAACTCAACTTATTATATGCTTGATCGTCTGTTTGAACTGTACATACCACTCAATGCTTATGTCATGCAAAGAATAGGGGAACCTACTGTGAGAGGCATGACCGTTGAGATGGCTCAATGGGACCTCATTAAATGCCTGACTGAGATGCTACTTCCTTTTGAGATCTTTACACGTGAAGTCAGCAGGGAGGACTGTACTATGGGCCAAGCTATCCCATTGTTGCACATGCTAGAGCAACAGCTGAAGGATGTGTCTGAAACGTACGCAGGTGTGGATGACAAACAAGACGCATATCATTTGGCGGAGACCTTAGCCGCTCGCTTATCGGAAAATACAAGGATTAAAAATAAAATTTTGTCACAACCACATTACATTAGTGCCACAATTTTGGATCCACGGTACAAAGTATTTCTGAACAGCAAGGCAGTAATTCCTTTTTCGGAAGTGGATGTTGCCAACTACAAAACTTTGATAGCTAAGGATGCAACTATTTTCGAAAGCGAACGGCTGTTAATTACAGGCCCCCCACCACAGGCCATAACCAGTACTACAGGGCATCCAGAGTCAAGTTATACTTCGGAGCCTGAGGGCAGTGCATTTGCCTCCCAGCAGTCACCTACACCAACAATAACATCAAGAACAGGATCATCCACAGCACAATGTGCAACTGATTGGTTTCTACAGCAGGGGTATGGTAAGTCCAGTGCTGATGCAAAGGCAAAACCGGCCGAGCACATCGGAGCACCCCTTAACATTGAGCGGATGGTCCAGGCCTATCTGGATGACCCAACAGAGGTCTTCATGGATGGAAACCCATTGGTGTATTGGTATGGGAAAAGAAGCCAATGGACAGTGCTCAGCAGGCTGGCGATAAAGTATCTCGCTTCCCCTGTCGCAAGTGTCTCTTCTGAGCGTGTTTTCAGTGCTGCTGGTGCCATTGTAACTTCGAAAGGACCAGTCTCTCGGCCCAAAGCGTGGAGAGGTTAACCATGATCAAAATGAATCAGCACTTTATACCACCGGATTACAAAATACGTGAATCACAGCAGGAAGAGCAGAGCGACTTGGATGACGTAAATAGTGCGTTACAGGACCTACTTCTGTCCGAACCACCAGAGTTTGAGGGCGAGCTCCTCTTCCCTGACAACTAGGCTTTCAAATTGTTGCTTTCTTCCTTCCTTTATGTGTCTGTGTATCTGTCTTTCTGGTTCAAATCAAATCACAACAAAACCATCACCACCGTCTTCTTTTTATTTCCCTATTGGAGTTGCACGTCTGTGCATTTAACTGTCCACTCTTCAGAGTCCTGCTTCATCTTCCTGTCTCGCACGAGTACATTTCCATCAAGCCAGACATTAGTACAAGAAATGTTGCCTTTACCAGTCCCGCCTCCATTAGAAGTGAAACGTGACTTCTATAGCCATCCTCCGTTTTGTTTTCGAGCTGAAACTCATCAGTGTCCGAAGGCTACAGCCTCAGCAGGCATCCAAAGGTCCTCACTGTCAGGACAGAAGGTACTTGGCAGAGAAAGACAAGAGACTCTTCGAAGAAACTTGCTGACATTTGTGCAAACTCAAATGACCAGCAATGAGCACTACACAGGCCGCGGACCATCATCACAGTGCTGACCATGGGAAGCAACTTAAACTGTGACAAAGAAGTGCCACAGATGAATAAGACGAAAACCGAAACAGCGCCTAACACTCAAAATGAATGTGGACTGGAGTAATAATGATGAGGTCACTGCCCCGCAAAAAAAAAAAAAAAAATGTCAGAACTAGGCATCTGATGATCTGACAGCCAAAGAGAAGAGCAAGACAGGTAATGATGGAATGCATTGGATGTTTGCAGACTCTGAGTGAACAATTCAACAAGAAAGTAGTAAACATAGCAGACCTACATGTCCATGTAGTGGTCTAGTCGAGTGTAGTGATGACTGACAGCGGCGCATTGATTTTGTCACTTAATTAGGAAAATGCTAAGTTGCTGTGTATGCCTTTTGTCTGGCTATGTCAAAAATTAAGGTAAATGGAGGTTGGGTCACGGGCTGGTGCTGTGGTGGGCCTGTTCTGTCCTGTTGTTGTTGTAGCTTAATGCTGTAAACAGAATCTACACGATATATCCAAGCCGCCTCACTCTGAAAGTGTTCTCTCTTCTCTTCTTGGACTCCACCGTAAATGATGTTTTGTTTTTTTATTCATTGATTTCTCAATACCCCTTTTGTTTTTCCATCTAGACGTTACAGGCCGGCCTTTACCCTGTGCTTGCTATACTGGGAGACACAACTCACATTTACCTTACCAATCGGCATCAGGAAGGCCACCAAGATTGATGTGCGGAGCGTCCATGGAAGATAGGACCAAGAGGAAGGACGAGATTCAACTCCACAATTTTAGCATGATAATACAGTAACTTTAGTATCATTCATCATTCATCTTTTAATTAATTTGAATCCTTTTTTCTCTGCAATCATTAGGACTGTGTGTTGTGTGTAAGGCTGGGCGTAGTTCGCGAAGTAGTGCTTCGCGAAGCTACGCAAAGTGCAGTTCGCACTACGCGAGCTTCGCGTAGCACTACGCGAGCTGCGTAGTGCGTGTTCGCAATGATTGCACAGTGCCGGATGCTTGTCCGCACTGTGCAATCATTGAAAACGGCAACTTGCACAGTGCGAGCTGTCTTTACTGCCGCTCGAGTAGATTTTTACTCGAGCGGCAGCTTTCTCAACGCGGACTGGTAGTTTCTCATCGCGAGCGGTCGCGAGCATACGCGACCACTCGCAATGAGAAACCTGACCTCCCCGCGTTGAGAATCTCGCCGGGAGGTTTATTTTCCACGCTCGCGATCGGCAACTTGATGTTGCTGATCGCGAACGAGGAAAAAGTCTCGCCGGGATGTCATTTTGCTTGCTCGCGGTCACCAACTTGACGTTGAGGACCGCGAGCAAGCAAAAAATGACCGCGGCACTACGCTACGCTACGCTACGCGTGTTTGCACTGTGCTACGTGCAATTCGCGTTGTGCGAAGTAGCGCAAACTTCGCAAACTACGCGAGCGTAGCGTAGCACTTCGCCCAGGGTTAGTTGTGTGTTTGTTTGCTAATTGATCCCTACAAATGTTTTTTAATTGTCTTTGCTATCTTTACAAGTAAGCCCAGTACAACATGGAATTTGGGTCTCTGAGGGCATATTACAGGCAAGGCAAATTGCATAGAATATACTGGTGCCCTGTACTGTCTAATTGTCTAGTAGGAGTTATTAAGTACTACTCATTAACCATCAAGTTATCTAATCTTCATCATCATTAACGCATGCATTTCCCTTTTCTCGCTTTATTGATTTTTTGGATAAGATCATGGTCGTCTGCCAAGATTGCGCTTTGCTTTTGTTGTCCATGCGTACTGTTTTTCATTTTCAAACCTTTCCCCAAACCCCCTTCCCATCCATTCATCAAACCCTAACCCTCTTCCCCCGGGCTGTGATTTATATTGAGGTGTGATGTGACTACATAAAATGTACACCAATTGATCACACGCTTGCTGGGGCAGATGTGGTGAAAGCAACACTAATTCAATTGCAAGGCAGGGCGAGGAGCTTCTTCTGCTTGGCCACCCATGCTCAGTCTATGTGCATTGTGCAAGCCGTCAACGGCTAATAGTAGTACATCATAATTAATTGCCGTCATTGATTGGATTAATCATCAAACTCCTACCACACAGCAGTAAAGGTTACGAATTACGATTGTGTTAAGTTAAGTGACTCACTCGACAGCACAACTGCAGTTTATAACTTCTTGTACTAGGCTGTCCCCGCCACCATTATGTTTAATTTGACTTTAGCAGTTGCAACTGCAATATTGTTTGTTTGGCAGTCGTCTTCTGTACTGTATTTCACTTCGTTCGACTACTCCTCCCACAGTTTTTCTCAGGCAAGTGACTGTCTCTTTTTTTATTTTTTAGCAAATGCTACTGCCAGTGTCTACTCTACTACTACCACCACAACCGTGGCATCTTCTACATTCTCTATGGAAACCATGCAGCCATCGCTGTGCCGAACGTAGTCATCATCAATCACAGGTAAGATAAGTTTGGTGGGAGGTAGAATACTAGTAGGACAAATAACTCAGTGAGGGGTACCGCATCTATCTGTTTGTTATACATCATCGGCAGTTTATTTAAATCAAACACTGGCTGCGGCCCTGCAGCAGCAAGCAAACCAAAGTGACGTTAATTCGTAAAACAGTAACCCCCCACAAAACATTAACATTGTATGTTTAAGTATAAATATAATTTATTACCCTAACAAAAATAAACTATCCCACACCTGACCCACCCCTCTCCCTAACCCCAACCAATGTCCAAAACGAAAAAGTCCAAATAATGTCCCGAAACCCCAACGCCCAATTCCCACCCACCAAAACAAGGAATAAAAAGGGGCAAAGCAACAGGGTCCTCGATGTTATAATCGGCGGGCTTTGAGGTGTTTGTCCACCAGGATTCTCACCCGCTCCTCCATTTGCTCCTCTTGCCGCGCCATCCGGAGGAGAATCTTCTTGCGGAATGCCCTGCAGTGGCATCCACAATGGGGGACAGCAGTGCTGGCTGCTAGCGAATTGCGGCGGGTGGCTATCAGACCGCGGCGCCGTACCGCTGGAGTTGGGGCCTGGCTGGGGCCCGGGCATCGGACGAGGCTGCAGCTGCTGCCGCCTCCTCCTCCTCCTCCGCCAGAGCCACCAGCCGCCGGTACTCCCGGCATATGGCCTCCAGTTTCCGGCGCCGGGCCCTGACTGCCAACTCCTTCCGCGATGGTTTGTCTTGGGAAAAGAAAGAAAAAAAATATTGTTGTAACCAGTACTCTTACCTAAACAGTAACACAAAATTAATTCAACACATAATGGCACAGTAGCACTAGCAAGAAGCACAGTACATAACATTTGTGGTAATAATCTATCTATCCTCCCACTTCCTCGGCCTCTAACATTTGTGGGAGTTTCAGGCATTATACTAGCACTATGGACTCCAACCAGTACACAGTACACCAGTGTTCTTCTTATCTCTAGTTTAGGGAAATGACATAACCTGGTTGTAGCCGGCATTGCCAGCTCGGTCATCTATGCTTGAAGCCAAGACAAACATACGAGTCATGATGCAGAGTCACATTAGTTTGATTTACTACTGTTTGCAGGTGGGGAAGCTCGTATTTTTCTATTACGGGTGGCACTGGCCATACTCTCTCTGTTACATGGAGGGCAATTGCTCAATTTCACAGTGCCTTGGCTACTACAAAAAGGCAGATTATATATCTGATCCAATGATCGTTGCTTTTATATGGGACAACGACATAAGGTCAGTAGCGGTCGTTGGTGGGACTCGGGGAGTTTGGCCGGGCGGTGGCGTGGGTAGGGGCAGGATGGGGGTAGTAAACTATGGATTACGGCCAATTACAGGTAAGTAAACATATAAATAAATGAAACTAATTTTGTTGCGCACACTGCATCGCATTTGGCGGTGCAGTGCGCACAATGAAATTCACTTTATTTATTTGTATTTTACAGTAAAGTTACCTGTATTTGCCCGCGTAATACATTGTTTACTACTACCCCCACCCTGCCCCTCCCCACATCGGCTTTGGTACGCTGGCGCGGTTTCTTTAACATTCCCTAAAACTGTGCATCCCGTGACAGTCTCCACCTATGCTGTCTATGATAAATACATACAGGCATCCATCCATTCTAAGTAAATGTCAATCATTCTTCTTAATCTCTCCACAAACGTTACTTTGTTTCACCAACAACAACGTATGCGTCCACTCACTCCGTTGCTTGCCTTGGCTTAGAGTTTCACCCAAACACCGCTGATGATTCTTGCTATCCACAGTATCCACCCATACTGTGTCTTCCACCCAGGCAGGCATCCATTCTTCTTTCACCTCCCACCCATCCTTCAACAACACATGCATCTGATTCCTATCAGCCACCTATCCATGCTTCCAACGTATCCTTCTCTGCCAGTCGTCATATTAAATCTCGCCCGCCCTTCCTCCTTCCACCCTTCTTTCCCTTTTTGTTCAACACATCCATCAAGGTCATCTGATCTGACTTTTAGTCTCCTCCATAAAACTTTCACAGCTGAGTTGGAGTCAGATATAAGAGGCCATTGGTTAATGAAGTCACGCTGGTAATGCTATTGCTACTGCATTGCTCATGCTGCTAAGTAAAGGGTGTCTTCTTTATTAACCGTTGTATAATGTTCACTACAACTTCATACCTAATAAGTCTCAACAACAGTACAGTGAGTGAAGTCCACTCCACACACCCTTCCAGCTAGTGCAATGTCAATAAGTCATGAATATAACTTACCACCGCCCGCCACTGCTGCTGGCTCACCCCCTGTATCTCCTGCCCCTCCGGAATGGCCGCAACGCCATCGCCGCTGGCCCCACCGGCACTGGTGGTCGGTAGTACGCCTAGCAAAAACATGACACATTTTTAGATGCCTGTACACCTCCCCTATTTATTCTTTTTCACTAGCAAGATTGAAAAAAGGTTAATACATATTATTATTATAAATCACATTCAATAGTCCAAATCGGGTACTAGAGTACAGTCAGTAGACAGACACTAGTAGTGTTATTATGGTCCCTAAGGTCATTATTATACTATACTCTACTCTTTGCAAAGTTAGCCTGAGCCATGCAACCATTTTTCGCTTCATGTCTTTTGCGCATGTTACCTCGCAGCTTGTTGTGCAGTAACAGTAAGACGCCTGTTTGAGCCCACATGAGCACATACAGCTACTGTCTGAGCGTTGCGTACAAGAGGTCGGAAAACAAGCCACTTTGTTATGGAGTTCCGTTAGTCCGTATTACTTAGCCATAGGTAACATGTTACAGTTTTTGGGCAGGACTGACAAATGCTTGCATTAACACGCACCATTTTTCTCAGGCAGAGGATTCCCTTCTACGAGTACGAACCAGAGATTTGCAGAGCTTATGAATGATGCATGTAACCAGTAATTCTACGTTCTACGGTGAGGAGTCGCCCAGAATTCACACAGATCTTTTGTCTTATATCATCATGCACTTGTTGCAACAATTTTTAGTGTTTTAATCTTATGCATTTTGCTGTTGGAGCTGGCTGGAGTACACTGAATTTTATAGAACAACAACATACAGAAGTTGTCATTTGAAAATAAACCTTTTGAACTTACACATAGACTCTGTGGTATTTGGTGTGGTGGTGGTGGTGGACTTACACGAGTGAGTGAGCGAAAGTGTGTTATGTTCTGGGTTGTGGAATCATAATCATTGGGTATCTTCGGGTGGGGGTTCGGGGACCTAATGAGACACTAGCTAGTCATTCAGGGGATTGTGGGTTCACTTCTGACTGAGGTGTGAGTAACGTCCAAGTTCCAAACTCTCATCACCAACATCCTCTTTCATTGTGCATAGTTCTGCATGGGGCTGTGCAGAATCCAAGTAGTATGTACTATATCCTATCAAAAATAGTCAAATATCTGGTTGTGCATTTTGTTTGTGGTAATTGTCAAAGCCTCAAGATTAAGAAGCCTAGAAGAGGACAACCGAAAGGACTGGACTCAGTGGCTAGAGCTATTAGTATTGGTCAATCTGAGTTTTATTCAAAACCGTACAATAAAGAGTGGCAATGCAAACTGGGCAAGCTTAGCGACAGACTAATAGTAGTAGTACCGAGTACAGACATTCATAGCAGAGGCAGTTACAACTTAGAGGCAGGGATAACCAGAATTTAGAAACAGATAGTCAAGTCAAGATCAAAGAATCTTTTGTAAAAAATATAATTAGGGAGTGGAGCCAGAATTAATAGTTCTGAAAAAATAAGGTCCAGTAAAAGTTAGGGCAATATAATTGTTAATATAACCACTGGAGGACTTACTGGGACCAGCAGCAGGGCCCTCGGTAGAGGAGCGGTCCTCTGGTGGTTGTCCCGCCGACTCGGACCCCGTCTTCTTGCCCCTGGGTGCTGCAGATCAGTGATCATGTAAGATATAATAAAGAAAAAGAAAGACACAAACATTAATGATTGCTGTGAAACAAATAAATTATCTAAAAAAACGCTCCAAAAACGTTTTAGGAAACAAAAATTGCAATAAAATTGACCTATCGAATCCGAGCGCCTACTGGCTTGCGGAATTCACGGACAGTCTACTTATTGGGGAACACTAATTCAGTGTTCCATTCTGATTGATTCAAATAAAATCCAGAACACTAACTAAGCCTAAGTACCACCTGACCTAGCCCACCTATTCCAGGCGGGCCAATTGTTCATTAAGCATGCATTTCCATTTTTTTTTTCATCAAAAATGCATAGATGAGAAGGAGGACACATGCATAAAGTCAGTGCATAATGCATACACCAAATTGTTGGTTGGTTGCGTCTGATGTTCTGCAGCTGACTGACACTGCTAAGCTAAGCTTACCAGTACCACTCACTAAACAAACTACAAAAGGTTCTACTAAGGACTGGGGTAAGCAGCACTCAGTGACAGAGGATGCGTCACGCACACCGTTCAAAAATTATCAACTAATAGTAACTAAACCTAGTATCAAATCCATCCACCACTATTTGACAGGAGGACAAAGGAAGGACTACAGTCTCTCTAGCAATAGCATTACCTAACTGAAGTTCTCTAAAGTAAACTCTTACATAATAATGACAAGCGAGCGCTAAGTTGCAAAAAGTAAGAGTACCGCCCAGCACCTGTGTCCTACAATCACAGAAGATTTTGAAACGTAATTTACCTGCAATGTAAGCAGCATTATTCTTGTTATTTGTAAAAATGTATACACAAATCACAATACTTATACTACTATATATATTGGCTACTCACCAAGCCCCACGACCTCGACACCTAGCAGGTCCAACAGGTCCTGCTCCCGGTCAAGAATGTCTGACCACCGGTGGGCCAGCTGGTTATGTGTGCGCCGGACCGCGGAGCAGCGAAACACTGCCCGACGCACCTTCGCCCACCGGCGGTGACGCTCCTGGGTCGGGTAACCGGAGCCTGGCCTGCCGCCTGCTGCCAAGGTCAAGGGGAGGTGGCGCTGAATAAAAAAACAAGGGCGGCCACCTCCTCCTCCGTAAACAGCTGGCGGGCTTGCACCCCTGCGGGGCGCAGTCTGCCGCAAGGCAGGCGGCGATTGGGCGCACGCGCCTTGCCCTTTGACCCGCTGCTGCTACCCTTCGCCATGGTTCTGGGGTGGGAGGAGGTGAAAAAGAAAAGTTAGAAGGGAAAAAGAAAGTTAGGGGAAGAAGTAGGAGCTTAAAGAAGAAAGTTATATAAAACAGTTGAAAAGTAAAAAAAACACAGTAAAAAGTAGAAAAAAATGCAAAATATAGACTTAGGCAGAGAGAGAGATAGGTAAGAAATAAAGAAAAATTGAAAAACAGTGTAAAAAACTAAGGATTGCAAAGATTGAGGGAGGATAGAAAAGCAGGCCCAGAACCATAGCATAGAGTGGTAAAACAAGATGGCCGCGCCCATCGCGACCGCATGGGTAAGTTCGCGCGATATTTCTCCCCGAGCACGCACAAAACGTCGCGAACACGTACAGCGCGTTCCCGAACATGGAATGCGCATCGCGAGCACGCTATACGCGACCCGGAACAGGAAATAAGGGATCGCGAACAGGCGGGACAAGTGAAAATCAAAATGGCCGCGCCCATAGGCGACCGCATGGGTAAGTTTGCGCCCCCGAGCACGCAAACAGTGTCCCGAACACGAACAACGCGTTCCCGAGCAAGAAAAACGCATCGCGAACGGGCGCGCCAAGCAGCTACGCACGCTCGCGAAGCTACGCGAAGCTCGCGTAGCGCTTCGACGTCTTCGCGTAGCTTCGCGTAGCGCGACTATGCAAACTACGCCCAGGGTTACTGAAGACACCACGTCAACCATGAAAGGCATCCACTCAGGACCCCCACCAATCCCTGCCCCCGCACATCTTCCACAGAGCCACCACCGCAATCGCTCCAGAACTACGACGCACCATCAAGGCCACCTTCGAAACCAGCATCTTTCCCGACAACTGGAAACGCGCAGAAGTAAGACCCTTGCTCAAGAAGCCATAGGCAGATCCCACGGACCTCAAAAACTACCAACCCATCCACCTCCTCCCGTTCGCGCCCAAAGTCACCAAAAAGACCGTCAACACCCAACTAAAAAAATTAATCGAAGAAAACTCCATCCTTGACCCCTCCCAATCTGGATCCTGCAGCAACCACAGCACCGAGACTGCTCTACTCTCCACCACAGATGACATCTGCACCCTCCTCGACCAATGACACACCTCGGCCCTGATCCTACTCGACCTCTCTGCAGCCTTCGACACCGTCTCCCACCGCACACTCACCACCAGACTCCACAACGCCGGCATACAGGTAACTGCCCTCGACTGGCTTTGCTCCTTCCTCACCGGCAGAACTCAAAGAATCAGACTACCACCCTTCCTCTCCGAACCCATGGAAATCAACTGCGGAGTCCCCCAAGGATCGTCGCTCAGCCCCACGATCTTCAACAAACATGGCCCCCCTCGCCGCCATCGTAGGACAGCACGGAATCAACATAGTATCCTATGCCGACGACACCCATCTCATACTCTCCCTCACCAAGGACCCCATCACCACCAGACTCAACTTCCAGGAAGGAATGAAGGAGGTCCCATCCTGGATGAGCAGCAGCTGCCTGAAACTCAACTCGTAGAAGACAGAGGTCCCAGTCCACGGACCCACCCCCTCTGCATGGGACAACACCTGGTGGCCCACCACCCTCAGCAACCCGCCACCCCCACGAACCATGCCCGAAACCTCGGCTTCGTACTTGACTCCTCCCTCTCCATAACCCGACAGGTAAACGCCGTCACCTCCAGCTGCTTCATCATCCATCCGCATCCTCCGAAAGACCTTCAAATGGATCCCCACTCAATCAAGGAAGACCGTCACCCAGGCACTCATAACCAGCAATCTAGACTACTGAAACGCCTTCTACGCCAGGATCAACAAGTCTCTGCTCTGAAAACTCCAGACCATACAGAATGCCGCAACCAGACTCATCCTCAGCATCCCTCGACATGAACACATCACCCAACACCTGTGGAACCTCCACTGGCTCCCTGTCGAGAAGAGAGTAACTTTCAAGATACTCACCCAAACCTACAAATGCTTCCCCAACACCGGACCCCAATACCTCAACTAGAGAATCTCCTTCCACATACTCAAAAGAAACTTCTGGTCCACCGACCTCACCCTCGCCGAAACCCCGCGCATCCGTAGAACCAGAACAGGTGGAAAAGCTTTCTCCCACATCATGGCCAAAACCTGGAACGAGCTCCCGACCAACATCAGACGCGCCCCCTTTCTGAACATCTTCAGGAAGACACTCAAAACCTGGCTCTTCGACTGAGCAGAGCTGACCACCCCCCCACCCCCCAGCGTCTTGAGATCCTCACAGGTGAGTAGCGTGCTTTAATCAATCAATCAATCATGTGTTTGTTAAAGCGCAACTACTCACCCGTAAGGGTCTCAAGGCGCTGGGGAGGAGGGGAGGTGCAGGTTCCAGTCCATCAAGGATGAGGTCTATCGAAGAGCCAAGTTTTGAGGTTTCTCGTGAAGATGGGGAGTGATGTTGTCTGTCTGGGGTGGAGCGGTAGGGCGTTCCAGGCTCTGGCCACGAGGAAGGAGAAGGAGCGGCCTCCCGATCTGGTCTTTCTGGCGCTGGGGACCACGGTGTAGGAGAGCTGGGCTGATCGTAGGGTCCTTTGGGGTCCTTTGGGGTGCATGGAATTCGAGTCGGCTGTTCAGATATGCTGGTCCGGTGTTGTGGAGGACTTTGTGTGCGTGGGTGAGAATCTTGAAGGTGATTCTAGCCTTGATGGGGAGCCAGTGGACTGTGTGCAGGTGCTGGGAAATGTGGCAGTGTCTTGGCAGGTTGAGGACCAATCTTGTGGTGGCGTTCTGGATGTTTTGTAGCTTGCGGGTGAGGTTTTTGTTTATTCTGGCGTAGAGTGCGTTGCCGTAGTCAAGTCTGCTGGTGACGAGGGCGTGAATGACGGTCTTTCTGTGCTCGAGGGGGATCCATTTGAAGGTCTTACATAGGAGGCGGAGGGTGTGGAAGCAGGAGGAAGTGACGGAGTTGATCTGGTGGTCCATTTTGAGCTCGGAGTCCAGGATGATTCCAAGGTTGCGTGCGTGGTCCGTGGGGGTGGGTGGGCTTCCGAGGGCGGGGGGCCACCAGGTGTCATTCCAGGCATTGGGGTGTGGGCCCATGATGAGTACTTCTGTTTTGTCAGTGTTGAGTTGTAGGCAGCTGCTTTTCATCCATTTGGCGACAGCTTCCATGCCTTCTTGAAAGTTGTGTTTGGCTGCGTTGGGTTCGTTGGATAGGGAGAGGATGAGTTGGGTGTCTTCTGCGTATGAAACAATGTTGAGTCCGTGGGTTCTGACGATGGGGGCGAGCGGAGCCATGTAGACGTTGAAGAGCGTGGGGATGAGGGAGGACCCCTGGGGGACTCCGCAGGTGGTTGGTGTAGGGTCCGAGAGAAAAGGAGGGAGTCTGACCCGCTGCATTCTACCGGAGAGGAAAGAGTGGATCCAGTCGAGGGCCTTGTCACGGATCCCTGCGTCGTGGAGTCTGCGTGTTAGGGTGCGGTGGGAGACTGTGTCGAAGGCCGCTGAGAGGTCAATGAGGATGAGGGCTACTGTTTCTACTCTGTTCAGGAGGGAGCGGATGCCCTGATTGATTGATTGATTGAAGAATCTGACAGACATGTGAAAGCTGCAGAATATTTGGATACTGAAGGCTATTTCACCTAAATAAAAAAGTCTATCCATTCTTCTGAGGGCCCTGCAACCCTGAGTTAGTTGAAGAATTAATGCATCACTATTGAGACGTCAGATTTGGCACTCGAATTACAGAAAGAAAGAAAAACTTCATTAAATTGAAACAAATCTTCAGTGGCAAATATTAATATTGCCTGGCAATCGGTACAATTTTACCTGAGAGGAATTTTAGTAGTTTCTGCATTTAGAAAGAGCAAAGAAAAGAAAGAGTAACTAATAATTTAGAAAATTAAATGAAAAACGTGGAAATGATTTACAAGCCCCAAATTAGGTATGGGAAGTAGGGACGCTCCTGATATCAGTTGGAAGCTGAACTATAGAGACGTTTGGATGTTTGCAGTGAGGGGTGGCTGCAGGACATGTTCGAGTTACGTGAAAACCCACTTTGGATTAATATACCTAAAATGGACTACAGTATAAAAATCTACTTGAGGCGATATTGTTTGCTTATTCTTTCAATTTAGACTGTGGCGGTCCTCAAACACGGGTTCAGAGACCATATGCAGAATAATGATCCAGATTTTAAAAATCATTGAACAGTGTTGAATGGTATTGAAAATCACAGGGCGATGTCATTTGTTGTCCGTTTTATTCTGTAATGGACAGCATAGATTCTATGCGATTTAAAATTTAAAATCACTTTTTTGGCACCTCCCTTTTTGTACCACACCCACTGGTGGATGATTAATAAACTTGCCATGCTGAATTGAATTCAGATGATTTTTTTGTAAGACTTTAGTACAGATTTGTCGAAAGGAGCCAACGTTTACAAGAAAACAAAAAACATCTTTTCAATATAAATATAAACCTACCATAATTACAGAGGCACATTCACCGCCTCTGTAGTATGTTGAGTTTAGCTGTGCGCGATATAATGTAATTTTATCGACGATTTTATGGATGTATTCATCAATTTACAATGAACATCGTTACCTGTTCACTTTACTAGTCGGAATGAGTGGAAGTCAAGGCCTTTGAGCTTTATGCTTTTGCTGCATAAAAGCAGCGATTCATGATTGAACACTGTTAGAAATGGAGTCTCTAGTTGGAAGTGGTTTGCACCCTGTACATGTAGGAACCCACACTCTAGTCATGGTAAGTGTAGAACACACTAGGTTTACCTGCACTCACCCTCTGGTAGCTTGGGTCAGAGCAGTCAGGCTAAACTAAAGAGGCAATGTGTAAAGTATTTGTGCACACACTTACACACAAACACACAGTAACACAGTGAAATCGCCACAAAAGTACGCCACACCAGTTTAGAAAAATAGACAAATATTTACGTGCGTAAAAAAAAGCACCAAAATGACAAAAATCCAACATACACAAGTCAAGATATGAATTTTTCAAGATTAAATGGAGTTATAGAGCTTAGAAACACAATAGCTCTGGTGGGGTACCTCGACATGCTTGATGGAGTCGAATCCACAAATTCAGGCCAACCACCATTAAGCACAGACCAGCTATGGAGTCGCACTAATCCCGGGACAGTACTTTGGAGACGTTGAGAATCAAAGAAGTTGCGAGGTGCCATGGAGGTGAGGCGTCGCGTAGGCAGGTGGGGTGTCAGTTCCTTACTCGTATTTGTGTTGTTGGCACATTTGCACTTGGGGACGGTGCATTGCACAATGGAGGTGAGGCATCACTGAAGCAAGTGAAGCATCGCTTCCTGGAGGCGGTGCAGGGTCGTTGAGCCGCTGACGCCCAGGGACGTTGCGAGGCACAGGTGAGGTGATGCGATGCGATGGTTGCGACGAGGCTTCAGTTCTGCTGGAGGTGCGGTGTTGATGAGGCATCGAGGGTCAGGCCACAAGGCATCGACTTCTTGGTGTCGATCGCACACCACAATGCCCCAGGTGCTGCAGCTGTCGGGGGTACCGAACTTTAATGACACAGTACTCGGGACTCACATGGTTGAGGTTCTTTGGAGGTGCTGTGGCAGCATGGGAGCTTGCGTTGTAAGTCACAGTCGTTGTGTTGAGTGGGGACCACGGATTCGGTGCAGGCAGCGGCACCGGTTCTGAAGTGGCGCTCGAAGTCGATGTGCTGTTTTTCCTCTTTTTAGCACAGAAACTTACTTCTAAGGGCCCAGGAACTGGATTTGGCAACACTTGGCAGAGTAGGGCTCTCAGCAGAGGAACCCAGGTGTTACAGGTGAAGTCTTTGATGGTCATGAGACTTCCAACAGGAGGCAAGCTCAACTCAAGCCCTTGGAGAAACTTTACATAGCAGGATGCAGAGAGCAAAGTCCAGTCCTCTCACTCCCAGGATAGAAGCAGCAGGCCAACAAAGCAGAGCAAACAGCAAAGTGGCAGTCCCTCATGGCAGCCCAACAGCTCTTCTTCCTGGTAGAATGTCCTCAGTCCAGAAGTGTTTCTGAGTATATGGTGTCAGTGGTCTACTACTTATTCAATTTTAGCCTTTGCAGTGCACAAGACCCTGGTCACCCTCGCTCCAGCTCCAGACACACTACAGGGGGGTATGAAGCTCTTTATGTGAGAAACAGGCACAGCCCTATTCAGGTGCAAGTGTCAACTCCTAACACCACTCTAGCTTAGGAAGACCCATCACCCTGGTGACTGGCCTTTTAGGATGTGTAGGGCACACCCCAGCTCCCTTTGAGTATGACTGTCTAGGGTGAATTTACAAAGCCCAGCTGTCACCCTGACCCAGACGTGTATTCTAGGAACAGGCAGAGGCACAGAATAGTTAAAGTAAGAAAATGCCAACTTTCTAAAAGTGGCATTTCGGACCTAAAATTTAAAAACCAACTTCATTAAAAGATGTGTTTTAAATTGAGAGTCCAGAGACATCAAACCCCAATTTTCTATCTGCTCCCAATTGGAAGATGCATTTGTAAGGTGTTACAAGGCAGCTCCAATGCTAACCTTTGGGAGAGATGGGCCTTTCTGTAGTAAAAAAAACAATTTGGCAGTTTTCACTGCCAGGGCATGGAAGACTCAAAAGCGCACTTCCTACCTGTTAAATACACTTCACCCTGCCCAGAGGACTACCTTGGGTTTACCCAAGGGGTGCCTTACATGTAATTAAAGGAAAGGGTTGGACTGAGCAGGCAGGTGTACTTGCCAGGTAGACGTGGCAGTTTAAAACTGTACACTCAGGCTCTGCAGTGATAGGCCTGAGTCATGTTTTCAGGGCTATACATTTGGGTGGCACAATCAGTGCTGCAGGCCAGGTAGTAGCATTTGATTTGAAAGCCTTGGGCACATGTAGTGCACTGTAACTGGGGACTTATTAGTAAATCAAATATGCAAAGCATGGAGAAACCAAATGCCATCAAATTTTAGACACAGAGTACATGTACTTTAGCACTGGTCAGCAGTAGTAAAGTTCTCAGAGTCCACCAGAAAAAAGAAGTTCAGCGCATAGCAAAAACAGGAGGTCAGAAGGAAAAAGACAGGGGAGACCACACCAAAAGACAGGGTTAAGAAACACATTTGTAAAGTGAATCATGACAAATCAGCTCTGGATTTTAATGTAGTTTGTGTGAGGGTTCAGTGTGTTTAGGGCAGTAACGTTGTCAGTGTTTCCAGGTTTATTAGGAGCACGAAAGAAGATTAGCAAGAAAGATGTGCTCACTAAATCCTCTTGTGTTTCAATCACTTTGTAAATCTATGATTTCCTGTGACTGCACTTTTTTAAGCTTTATAAAACATCTGCCTTGCTTTTTGACACCATCTGCTAATCTGAATAGTTGCATTTCTAGTTAGACAAAATATGAAATCAAATGAATAGCAGATTTGATTAAAATGTCATGGAGGCAAGTTAATAACATCGCGTACAGTAATGCATTTTATGTCCCTTTAGTCTTGTACTTTTTACACTGAGGAATGCGGCCAACTTTTGTTCTCCACTGTTAAGGTAGGATTGGTTGAATTGTAATTACAAAGCTTTTCCCTTGTAGCCTCGCTGAAATACATGCATGGCTAGATAACATAAAGAATTTATACTGAGGTGTTAGAAGTGATTTAAGAAACCCATTAAAAGAAATAACCTTAATCATCCACAATAACATTGCATCCATTATTGATAATTCTAATCAGTATACTCAAATTGCTCCCATGTAATATTAATCAGCGGGGTAGCTGAATTCATAGCATTGTGGCATGTATGCCTTAAGGCTTCACCATTAGTACATACCGCAAACGTAGAGCTGTTTCCATCTGCCATTGTAAGAGACTCCTCTAAAAATTAGTTTGAGAAAATATGCTTGAAACAGGTTTGAGGAAAGAATGAGACTACCTTTTTCAGGGTAGGGATTATTTTACATTTTGTCTTGCAGCCAGACATGTTTTTAATTACACATGCTTAATCAACATGCGTTAACTATTTAAAGGTTTTAATTAAAGCAGACCAATATTATTAACTTAGAGGTGCCAACATGCCCTTTAATGCCAGGTGCATCGCGGTGTCTTACTTTATCATTCTCGATGCCAAACTATTAATTAACCTCCATTAAATATCATGAACGATTTGATTGCTTGGTGATGAAACAATTAAACTGGAAAATAGTGATTTGATTGATTATATAAAATCAGAAATTATGAGCGCAAGATTAAAAGGTACAGTAAGTGCTTGCGATGAATCCATCATTTCATTTAGAACCAGCATCCAAAATGTTCCCATGGCCCTACTTAGCAATTGGCTATAAGTGACTGAATGTACCAAGTGTGTACCAAGTGCGCCTTGTAATGGCAGCTCCAGGTGGTGAGGATGTCAAGTCTTGATAAGGGAACCACAGATGACATCTGGAAGGGAACCAGCAGCAGGAGAGTGTGGCAGCTCTAAGATTCAATTTTTAAAGGCCAAGCAGAAGAGTATGATAGCCAGAGTGCTCCACAACCATAAAGGGATGGGGGCCATAGATTTGATGTATAAATATTGAGAGCCTTGCTGACCTTAGATGTATGGAAGCACAGGAATGAAAAGAGAAGTTTGGAAAAATAGTTGGTGCTTTTGGCAATCAATCAATCAATCAGCTTTTATAACACGCGGCAAATCACCTGTGAGGGTCTCAAGGTGCTGGAGTTGCTAGCTGCTTTGCGGTGCTCTGCTCATTCGAACAGCCAGGTCTTGAGACCTGTCCTGAAGTCCCCGAACAATGAGGCGGTCCTAGGGTGCAGGGAAAGGTCGTTCCAGACTTTGACCGTCAGGTGAGGAAAGGAGCATCCTCTGCTGTTGGCTCGGCAGATCCGAGGGGTGCCTGTGAGGAAGAGGGAGGTGAATTTCAGGTGTCTAATTAGTTGGTGGAAGGTCATTCGTTTGTTGATGTACTCTGGTCCATAATTTTGCAGGGCTTTGTATGTGTGGATCAACATCTTGAACTGGCTTGGAAGCTAATGTAGCTTTTTGAGGTTCTGGGTGATGTGAGTCCATCTGGGAAGGTCGATGATGAGTCTTGCAGATGAGTTTTGTATTGTCTGTAGTCTCTTCAGGAGGCATGAAGTGATTCCTGCATAGAGAGTGTTCATATTGTCCTGCCTGCTGGTAACGAGGGCATGAGTGATGGTCCTTCTGGTGTTTATTGGGAGCCACCTGAAAATCTTATGGAAAGTGCAAAGGGTGTGAAAGCAGGCGGACAAGACAGTGTTTACCAGTTTCAGCCTGTGATAAGGTTTTTTGTGTGATCAGATTTTGTTTCCTTGTAGGCACACTGGTGCTGTTTCTGGAGTTGCCTGGCTCTGTCTGATTTGGATGCCATCTTAGTAGTCGGTCAGTTCTTTTAATTTGTTTATGGCTTTATCTTCCTCCCCTTTACATTTGTGGCTTTATTTTACCAGTATTTCGCTCTTCGCAGTGTTCAGCGAAGGGGGTTGCCGGACCTCAGTTCTCTTTTAATTTCCCTCATCTGTTTTTACTCATTCTGAGCCGCAAAGCAATGTGCCCAGGCATGCCCCCAGACAAGACCATCTCCATGACAGGCTATTTGGGTCATCAAAGAGCGTGTCTATGTGCAGCCGGCTCGCCGCAGGCACGCCTAAGGTGAGCCGGCCTGCACCCGTCCACGCCTAGACTGCGCCCAGGGCCCGTCCCCCTGACGATACACCCCCATATTGCATTGTGTAAGAGCTACTCCAGAGACTCACTTCTAGCTCTTAAACCTTCAGGTAAAGTATGCAATTGCCCTATATTGAGCTGAGCTCTGCAACACCAGATACTATTCACTCATTCTGTCATGAATACAACACAAGAGCCATTTCCCCAAACTCTCAAAGGGTAGAACCGTCATTGGTTACCGAGATGGCGGAAGTGTATGCTATTTCCTCTAACAAGAAGATCAGTTGTGTGCTGATTAATGCTAGGTCATTGGTAAAACATCATTTTGAATTCTCTGAACTCCTAGATGTACATCAGTCAGATCTGGTTTTTGTTACTGAAACCTGGGCTCACCAGACCTCAGCTCCCGAGACGTTAGTTATGGTTCCCACTGGATACGTGATTTTTAGTGGACAGACCCCACAAGAAGGATGATGGAATAGCGGTTATTTATTGCAACTCATTTTCTGCCATTTTTACACCAGCCTCGTCCTCTGAGTACGAAGCCCTTCTGTTCAATTTCAAACTAACCAAAACTCAGTCATTTAATTGCCTCCTTCTATAGCGCTCACCGGGGGCAAGAACCTCCTTTACTACGCAATTGAAACACTTCTGGAAACCTCTCTTTCTAAATCAGATTTCACTTCATCATCTGGAGAACAAAAAGGATCCTGATATTGTACTTCTGGTTGACACTTAGTCCTGCTTTGGATTTGCTCAGTTAATAGGTGATCCTGTGCACTTAGCTGGGCATACACTTGATGGAGTATTTACTAATAATTTGGCCTTCACTACCCCTACCACACTCCCCCTCACTTGGTCAGACCACAGGGCAGTATTCTGGGAAATTAGGCTTCCCTGCAAACCTCTTCCTACTGTGACCACTGGGAAAACATTTGTTTCTCATTCCTGGCATAGGGTTCAAGCCCAAGAGTTATTCTCGCAGGGTCCCAGCCAGAAGAAACCAGGGAGATTGATCTTTTCTCAGCAAACTTTTCAGTCTAGCTGAATTCTGCTGTTAATTAATTAGCCCCCGCCAATACCAAAACACTTAGCAGGAGTAAGCCCTCTACATCCTGGTTTAATGACATACTCAGGGTTGCAAAACAAGGTTGTCGCAGACAAGAGCAAATTTGGAGGAGAGCTTATGACCCGATGGAGATAAAAAAATATAAACAATGTATTGCGCAGTATAAAAAACTCTTAGTGACTGAAAAATCCGCCATCTTCATTAAACAGATAAAATCTGCCAGCAATTTGACCAAGGCACTCTTTCACATGGTCACCAAACTCTTCACGCCAGCTACTAGGAATTCATCAGGAAGTAGTCAGGCCTTCTGTAATTTGCTAGTGAATGTTTTTCAACAGAAAGTGGAGATTATCGTTTATAGATTCTCCTCCAGCATTTCTAAAGTTCAGAATAGTAATGATATTAGGCCAGTAGATTCTAGCAGGATCTCCCTTAGCGAATGTGATCATCTTACTGAGGATCAAGGCGAACTGGCCATCCTAAATGCGAAATCAGGATCTCTATTGGACCCTTGTACCCCTAAGATCATCCATCTAGTACCTGATGCAGTGGTCCCCTACCTGGCTAAAATACTTAGTGCCATGTTTAGTTCGGGAGTGTTTCTTATACAGTGGTAAGCTGTCCCAGTGTTTCCATTATTGAAGAAACCCAACATAAAGGTGCTGGACCCGAATAGTTATTGGCCCATCTCTAGGCTTCCTTTCCGAGTAAAGTTGGTGGAGAAGGCCATAAACATGCAGCTGGTCGCATTTCTGGAAAATAACCACCTCCTAGATAATGCACAGTTTGGATTCCGAAGTGGTCACAGCACTGAATCAGTGCAGATCGTGTCCAATGAGGAAATAAGGGCCTCGGTGGATAAGGGTGGTAACCCCGCCCTTATCCTGCTCGATTTATCTGCAGCATTTGACACGGTCAATCATGGCCCTGACGGCTTCAGAGCTTATTGATTGAGGGTGTAGCTCTGTCCTTTTTAGGCTCCTTCCTTACAGACCGCATTCAATCTATTTCCTTGCAAGATTTTACATTGGAGCCATTCTCGTTACCTTGCGGGGTTCCACCGGGCTCATCATTGAGCCAGACTTGGTTTAATCACTATGTCACACCTTTGGCAACTCTGGTCAAGTTCTTTGGGCTGCCATTAGTTTCCTATGCTGACAACACCCAGATTGTGGTTTTGCTCTCTAATAAGGGCCCAGATATGAGTGATAGCTTTGGCAATGGTATGAGCACAGTCCCCCAATGGATGGACAAAAACTGTTTAAAATTGAATTCCTCTAAGACAGAAGTCATCCTTTTTGGTAATCAAATCTCTTTCTGGTCCCCTTCCTGGTGGCCAGGGGAGCTGGGCTCTCTTCTGACACCGGTTAAGAAGGTCAAAACCTCAGGATTCTGGTTGATAACAGACTAACGTTCAAAGAGCAAGTTAATAAGGGCATCTCTGCATCCTTCTATACTTACGTATTATCAAGAAAATGGCTCAATTTCTGCCATTTGATCTGCTTAAGACAGTTGTCATTGCATTAGCCTTATCCAGAGTAGACTATTGTAATGATCTTTATCAAAATCTTCCTAAAAGGTCATTAAACAAACTGCAAAACCTTCAAAGCTCTTCAGCCTGGATGCTTTTGAAGGTTCCTACTTTTCATTCGGCCTCACAAATCATCAGTTGGCTACATTTGCTTCCTGTAAAAAACGTATAGTCTTCAGGCCCTCTGCATTATCAGGTTTCAGGAAATCTTTGAAAAACTGGTTGCTTAGTCATGATTAGCTGCAGTTGGTTGACTGTAACACCAAGACACCTCTAGGCATATGTTTGTGCTATATAAATTCAAAATCAAATCAAATCAAATCTGCATAGATACTTTGCTGTCCAAGATGATGCTGCGGTTACGGGTGTGGTCTGTTGGGTGGGCAAGGGCTGAGTTCAGAAGACCACCAAGTGTCATTCCGTGGTGAGGTGTTGTCCCCAAAGATGAGGACTTCCGTCTTGTCTGTGTTGAGCTTGAGACAGTTGTCATTTATTCAGTAGGTGACATTCATCATACATCTGTGGATGTTGGCTCTGGTGGTGGAGGGGTCTTCTGACAGTGAGAGGATGAGCTGGGTGTCATCGGCATAGGAGATGATGTTGAATCTCTGAGATCTGACGGTGTTGGCCAGGGGGGTCATGGACATGTTGAGCAGGGTGTGGCTGCGGGACAATGCTTGTGGGGCACCGCAGATGATCTTCTTGGGTTCCAAGGTAAACTGTGGGATATAGATTCTCAGGGTTCTTTTGGTGAGGTATGAGGCAATCCATTTGAGAGCGTCTCCCTGGATTCCGAATGTGTGGAGTCTGTTGATCAAGATGTGATGTGAGACAGTGTCGGAGGTGTATGACAGGTTCAGGAGGATGAGGGCTTCTGTTTCATCAGTCCAAGAGGGCCCTGATGTCATTGGTGGCTGAGATCAAGGCTGGCTCAGTGCTATAGTTTACTCAGAATCCTGATTGAGAGGGGTCCAGGAGGTTGTAGTGTTCCAGGTGTATGATGAGTTGCTGGTTGATTGCTTTTTTGAGAACATTCGCCGGAAAGGGGAGCAAGGAGATAGGCTGGTAGTTCTTCGGTTCTGCTGGGTCAGCGGATGGTTTCTTCAGGAGTGCCTCACTTCAGAGTGTTTTCAGTCCTCAGGAAAGGAAGCCATGGTGATGGAGGTGTTTAGGATTTTCGGCATGACAACTTTAGCCTTTTAAAACTTATGCTCGCCCAGTGTCTTGCACTGCATGCAGCATTAACTTTGGAAAAATATGCTCTAACCAGACTTCAAGAAGCACCCACAGCTGTTGGCTGCAACCAGTCATAATGAAGTATGTGCAGACAGGTCTTTAAGTGAGATGAAAAAAGTGGGGGCTCTCTATAAAGGAACATGTTAAATAAATTTCTGTGATTCCCATAGTGTGCCACCTGACCGGTATTTTGGTTTCTCTCTGAGATATAATTTTATCCAGATAAAGGACACAACAACTGACATATACCTAAAGCCTGTCAGTACGATTGACTTTGTCACTGGGTGTTAGCTGTTTTAGATAAATCAGTAAGAACAATGATTTGTTATAAATAACTAACATTGGAAATGTTTGAATTCTGAAACTGTGAGTCTGTGAATTAAATATTATTGAGGCCTGTGGAAGGAGTTTTGGCCTTCAATTATGTGTGCTTTATGTTAGATATGTATCCTCTTTTTCTCTGCATATCTTGACCATCTGCACATTTTAAACCACCTCTCTTTCCTCTTGAGCATCCTCTTTTCACTCTTCCCCAAATAGACTTCCACGCATCTCTGTCACTTCACCGTCCCCAAACATGCACTGCACTCCCTAAAATTTAAGCACTTTAATTTCTCTTACTTTTGCCCTTCAAATATTTTGACATCTGTGTACCCCCTTCTCACACACATCCACAGAATTTCAGTTGCAGATGGTATACACAAACATTGTTTTGTGTGCTCTGCAGAAAGGCCAACCCACTGACACGCACTTTGTTTGGCTTCAGCTTTAGCGCCTGCGCGCTCAATCAAAGCCCCTCATAAACACCTGACATGGCTCAAACCTCAAAGTATGCACAGAATAAAATACAGATGAACAACAAAATCATAAAATAGCGAACTCTTGGGGAATGCAAGATTAAGTAAAGCATGTGAAGTAAGACAAAAATAATTTTTCTTTGTCTGGATTTGAACCCACCCGCCTGTACTTCAAAGTCAGCAGCGTTACCATTGTACCACGCCGCCTTTCCAAGAGATTCATTGGCTCCTATCTTTAACCTGTAGCGTGTCTGTGACAGAATAGCTGCTCTTCCGTTCGATCTCGCAAATGCGCTGTCACTGCTCCTCACATTTTGCCCATGTAGATTTACATCTGTGGTTGAGGATCAGACTTTTGGTGTTGTGCGTGCTTTTCAAGTGTGTGTGCACGCTGGAGGAAAGCCTGGTGCGTGTGCGCTCACCCGTGCATGTTAGAGGGACATGTGTCCGTGGGGGTAAATATCCTTCACAACGAATACTTCACAACGAATACTTTCACCCCGCATACCATCACTCCGCATGATGCACCTACCCCGCGTATCATTACTCTGCATGTCATTATATCGAATGCACTTTTACAACGCATGCGATGTAATGACGATCCACCTCGGTGTGAGGAAACTGAGGCTCTTCCGTTTCCTCACAACAACGTGCACCGTGCACCATGCACCGCCCCTCAGACTACGAAGGAACCAGGAGAGAGGAACCACGAGGAGAGAGAGGTAAGGGGGGATTGGGCCTGGGGTGGGGGTTACTTTTTTAGGGTTTATGGAAAAGTCGGGTGGGGCGTGCAGGGTAGTGTGTCAGTTTAGGGAGCAGAGTGGGGGTCGGGGGAGGGTCGTGCTGGGGGTAGTGTTTTAGGGTTTAGGGTAGTGTTGTGGTGTTTGTGTAGTGAAGGGTAGTGTTTTAGGGTTTAGGGTAGTATCGGGGGGTCGTACAGGGTTGTGCAGTGTCTAATTTTTAAATTTTAACATATTTACACATTTATTTTTTGTTGTAATACCATGCGGTGTGTTAAATTGCGGGTTAAATGTACTTTTAATAGTATACATACAAATTTCTTTGTATTGGATGCGTTGTAATATCTTGCGGGGTCATTGATTTTGCGTGGTGAAAAATTCGTTGTAATGGTATGCGGAGTCTTTGTTTGCGGGATAACATCATATATTCGTCCGTGGGTGCTCCCAAGTGTAGGAAGTTCATAATGGAGATTGTAGCTTGAGTTCCAACGAGTGAACAGGTGTTCAAGGTTTGTGTTTGTGGGTATGAGTAGGCTGATGCTTTCAGTGACAGGGAGTTGGAGTTTGAAGTTCTCTTAGATGGCTGAGATCCTGTCATGGAAGAAGTCCACCAGGCTGTCATACAATTCTTGGGAGGGGTGATGTCATTCCTGGTAGCTGTGGGGTTGGAGAATTCCTTCACGAGTGATGAAGAGCTTCTTGCTGTGGTTTGTGATGGTTTCTATGTGGTCTGCTTGAGCATTCTTCTTTGTTTCTATCATTAGACGGTGGTACAGGTTGAGTGCTGTTTTGAAGGTGGTATGGTCTCCTGTCTTTTTGTTAGTATGCCACTCCCTTTCTAGTTGCCGGTGGCTGCGCTTGGTGGATTTCAGCTCTGCGATTAACCAGCTGGCTCTTATGGATGGTACATTGGGATTGGCTGGCTTGGTGGGGGTGATTTTGTTGGCCCATTCCGTGATCCACTGGAAGAAGCTATCCGCAGCCTGTTCTGGGTCAGATGATGTGTCTGGGAGGTAGGAGTTGAGGGCGTTGTTCCACTGGTCTTTTGATATCTTTTTCCAGTTTCTGCATTTGAAGCTGGGGGGCATGGTGCCTGTGTTGGTAGATGCAGAGATGGTGAAGTGGACGATGTAGTGGTCTGTCCAGGTGAATTGTGAGACGTGGTTGTACTTGACTGTGTTGCTGGACGTAAAAATGGAGTTGAACATGTATCCTGCAACGTGGTCAGGGTCGGTAACTAGTTATTTGAGGTGGATGTTGCTCATGCTTTCCAGGAGGTCGATTAACTATTAAGGGTTGGAAGAACCAGGGTTCTCAGTGATGGAGCAGGATTTCGCAAAAAGGAAACCTGCTCGGATTGACACCCCCATAATACGTACTAACAGTGTGCAGTGACAGTTTAACATACACATTACATGAACACGAGGGAAACCGCTTTACGCATGTGTGTACTAATGTAAACTAATGCATGAAAGAACTAGGCTGCATACTAAAATGTGTTTAGAAAGAAACAGAATTAATGCATGTTAAGCTACATTTTATATTTCGCATCTTACATCTTGCTTTGAAAACGATAATAAATAATGCCACTTTGCATGAAGCTTATGCTAGGAAAACATGTAACAGGGAATACTGCAAAGGTGGGTGGTAAACAGTGAAAAATGCATTTCTATGTAATTAATGAATGCTTATATTCTATTTTCCGTAGTGAGCTGAAATGAGCCTCCATTATTCTTAAGTTGGCCAGGTAGAGGAGGGGCTGGAGTGAGAGCAAAAATGTTATGACAGAGCAGCCTGAAGTGCTGAGCACTGCGGATGATGAACATCAGTTCAAGGCTAATGCAGCACAGAGAACATTGATTGCCTGCCAAAAGGATGTCACTGACCGTGTGACTAAAGACTGCTTCTGCAGACATTGTGGGAAAGATGTGCGAAAATGTATCAAATGCATCATGTAATAAATCATGTGAACGAGTCAGTATTAAGTAATGAGAAAGGATGTAGAATTATATTCATGAACAACTAATGAATGAAATCACAGTGGTGTGATGCACCACCTCCCCGAGCATCCAATGAACTGTCGAGTTTCGTGAAATGTTTCAACTAATGTGGGTTGGACATGTAGGTTTTAGGGTATAACTGGCGTGCCTTTAGGGGTGTGGTTAAGAAGGAGCGGTAGGAGATTGAGAAGGGAGATGCGTCGCTGTCCATCGGTTTGCAGAGAGGCCTCGCTGTTTCTGTCCCTGTTCTGTTCCTGTCTCTGAAATCTTTGTTCCTTGACTCTAGTTCGGGGAACCCCCATTGTCCCCTCAGCCAAGGCGGTGGTATTTCACAGATCCTTTGGGTTTGTATTATTCTGACTCGTACTTTGCATAATTATTGCAAATGTATTATTGTCTCTGAAACGTATGTCTCTTCATCTATCCACTCCGTCATAAGTATATTGTTTTGCATTATTTTTGTTGAAACTTATGTCTCTTCATCTATCCACTCCCTCATATGCATATTGTTAATTGGAATGAATTTGATATTGTTTGCATTGCTGTTTGATTTTCTCTCCCTTGTATGAGATTCTTTGTTTGCATTGTGAACTGTGTACGAAGAGCATAACCATTATTTTGAGATAAAACTTTGTTTAAAACTTACCCAGAGTTTGTAGTTATTTAGCTGATTAGATAGTCAGTTAGTTCTATTATTACCATTAACTTCTCAACTAATTGGTCTATCGACCGAGAGGAAAGAGAGTTGATATACAGGTCTAGTTATGTATTTAGAATTGTTAAACATGAAACTGTGAAGAAAACTATTTTTCACGTCATTTAAATTTGACCCCCAGCGCATCAGGGATTTGGGTGAATGTGTATGGGCCATTGTATGAAATATTGATGAGTATTGATCCCTGATTAAGTGTTGCGCTGGATCATCAGCATGGTCCAGGTGCAGTCTGGCTTGCCTTTGGAGAGGTGACAGCGAGCCCACTGCACAGTAGCGCTGCAGCCTCCATTAAGTAGGTCCTGGCTGGGGCGCTGGGAGGAGGGAGAGCGGGAGAGCGGGAGACAGCGGGAAAGGGTGAATGGCGAGAAAAGTGTGTGGCGTGGCACGCAGAGACAAAAGTGCTACAGAGTGGCATACAAATATGCACAAATAAAAAAAAACAACAAGGCAGAGAAAGAGCAGACTGCACAGTAAACAGCAGTAGGGAAGGAGGCTGGTCAAAACACAGAAGCTCTAAAGTTAAGCACTAAGCTAGAGGCAGTGAGGGGGGAGCTGGTATACTGACCAGGCAGGATTGTAGTCATAAATTTATTGTCTATGAATAGAGGTTCTTCTGTTACAAAGTCTGGTGAGCAATGCAGCTGGTTTTGAATTTAATCTGCTTGGGCTCTGACACCCAGTGCAGAGATAATGAACCATGAGTGATCTCTTTTGCCCCACTAGAAGGCAACGTGCAGCTTTCCAGATAAGCATTTTGGGTAAGAAATCGAGGTAGACCTGGATAAATGCTGATCTCCTAGTCAAGTTTCCATGGTATGAGAGCAATAATGCCTGTCACTTTGTGAGGTAATATCTGATAAGAAAAACTCAGGTGCAGTAACGACCCGCATGCATGACCAATACAAACGATGGAGGGAACTAAACCAAGAGCTTCATATAAAGTTGGGCAGTATTAGGGCATCCATAAAAAATATGTATGTCCCATTTTTGTGGCTTTTAGTTCTCTTGCCTCATTTAGAAGTCATGTAGCAACTCTGATACCCCACCAAAGCCTCAGCTAACTTATTTATCTGAAACCCCCTTGTAAAGGGATTGGTACCGCAGGACCGGTCTTGACATGATGTCGGAAGTCTGGTTTCTCATGTTCATTACTGCCTGCAAGGCATGCTGGTGCGAACAGGAAAAAAGCTAGCACATCCTCCATTTGCTGAAAGAAAACTCTCAGCTCATCAAAGATAATGTTTTGTTCAAAGTCAGAATTGTAGGTGAGAATTGGCGAGAGAAAATCTGTTTTGTCATTATCTAGGTGCAGGCAGTTCTGATGTATCCAACAGTTAATGCCATCAAAGTGTGACAGAGATAGAAGAAGGTTGTTTTATGTTATCGTTCACCTTCGGTAGGATAAGGAAATTATAGGAGTTGAAGTTGAGGCTAAAGCAGCAGAAAATCAGTAGCTAGGAGTCAATTCTTATTTATGAGAGCCTTGCGTCACTTTTGCACTGTGCAAAGTGGTACCTGACGCAGGGCTGTCATAGAGATTCATGAAGCCACACAAATCCACTCAGCGTGGCATTGAATGGCCTTATAAATCATGAGTAAGGTGACGCAGCGCAAATTGCTGCATTGCCTTACTCTGCAGCCTGGAGGAGTTCCATGGGCATTGTGCTGGTTTTTTCATGCAACACCCATGGAATTTGACACTGCCCCAGATTCACAAAGTGATATAAACCTGAGAAAGGAACCATCAAATTTGTACACCTTCCGATGAGAGCCGTACAAAGGAGAAATATGCTCATTTCGAAATATGTTAATTTCTCTTTGTTTCTTCCTCTTTCTATGTGTGCTGCATTCTGCAGCACACATAGAAAGCGGAAAACCGCTTGTAAAATTGTTTTTGCGCAGGAAGTGGCCCCTTCCTGCACAAAAACATTCCTGCATGCTATGGAGGCACCCTTGCACCATGGTACAAGAGTGCCTACGTTGGCGCTCGACTGCCTAACCGCAGGGCCGGACTGGCCATAGCGGGCACCGGGCGTTTCCCCGGTAGGCCGCAAGGGTGGGGGCCGGTTTTGGGACCCTGGGGGGCCGTTTTTGTTATCGGCCCCCGGCAACAAAATCGTCCGAAACCAGCCCTCGCAAACTGCTCGGCTGCACTCCCCCTCACCCCAGAGGGGGCCGGCTGAGCAGTTTGCCAGGGCCGGTTTCTGTTCCCAGTCCGGCCCTGCCTTACCGGCACCAGCACCTGCAGAAAGGACAGGAATGCATCATGTTGCTTAAATATGGTGCATTCCTGCCCTTTCACTTTGGTGTAGGGTAGCGCAGCAAGGTGCCTTGCTGTGGTGCCCTATGCCAAAATGCCATAAATGAGGACCGTAGTGATCAAGGACATTGTATATTTTTTATGAAGGTGATAAATTAAGTCAAAAGAATGGGCCCAATAAAACTGCAAGTCATGAAATAGGCTAATATGTAATGCACAGAAAACGTGCATATGATTCCACATTTGATTTGAAACTTCACTAAAAATAACACTATCATGCCCTTATGATATCACTAACAATCATCTCATTATGTTTAACTTCAACATAAATTCACTTTACTTTAATTGAATTTCCATGTGTACATTTAGCACCTTATTTACAAGCGTCTTGCGCTGTCGTTGCATCAAAGATTTTGATGCGCCAGCAGTACAGGCCGCAGTCGAAAATTACAAGGAGTACCATATGGGCAAATGCATCAGGTTTTATAGGCCTACATCAGAATATACCTGAGCCAGGACCAGCTGCGGCATGCAGAAATTAATATATGCAAGGTAGGCGTTCCCACCTAAAATCCACCGTAAAACTTACACTGTGCTATTTATGAATTTATTCAAAAGTGATGCACCGTCGGCAAGCGACGCGCTGAGCCAGACATGCATCACAATTCCTGCACATCAGTAACCCAGGTGTAGGAAATCATGCATCAGGTGTTGTATATGAAGACAAGGCACATAAAACAGTCTGGCAAGCTCAACTACGACATGAAGATACTCATTTAGCAGCTGGGAGTTGCAAGGAGACCATCTCCTCACCCCTCCCACTTACCCCTGGCCCCACCCCCACAAACCACGTAGGCAGCACAGAAGGAAGCATGTTTATCAGCTGCAGACATCCGTCATTGATCTCAGGGAGGATGAGGTCATCACCTACTACCGGCTCAGGAGTGAATCCATCATCCAACTGCTACACCAGATAACACCAAGGCTACAGCCACCAACTTCCAGGTCCACCAACATCACTTCGCAGGTCTAACTCATGGCTGTTCTCGACATGCTAGCATCTGGTTCATCCCAGATTACAACAGCCAGAATGGCAGGAATATCTCAGCCAGCTTCCTCGGCCTTCGCACCCTCTGTCCTGGATGTCATCATCCACCAAACACCCCAGTACCTCCTCTACCCCAACACACAACAACTGCAGCTGGTGACCAAACAAGGTTTCTATGCTGTTGCTGGCTTTTCCCATGTATTGGGGGCTATGGATTGCACAAATGTGCAACTGGTGCCTCCTGCTGCAACTTCACACCTGTACCGAAATAGGAAGCACAAATACTCTATCAACGCACAGGCAATTGTGGACCACCTGGGTATGTTCACCAATGTTCTGGGCAAGTACCCTGAGAGTGCTTCAGGCACAAAATCATCAATGAGCGCTTCCAGAGGAGAAGATATGGGAATGGTCTACTGGTTGGTAAGCACATGGGAAGTACATGACAGACCTAATAACAGTATATAATGTATGACAAAATAGACTTATCTGTTTTTGCTACCTGAGACACTGTATATGTAGGAGGAGTGGGCCTCATACTTGCAACATACATCATGGCACATGTGCAATGCAAGCCAGCAAGTCACACATGTTAGCACATGGGAAGCTACTGTGTGTGCCAATCAATATTGGGAAAAACCTGAGCAATGCAACATTAGGAAAAAGCTGTATTGCAACACTGTGTGCAAGGAAGTGCTCCATGGCTGTTGTCTGTGTGTCCACATGTAACTCTCATGGTTCATGAGGCATGTCATGTATCGCACACCAGGAAAACTGTGAAATCTATCCAAACAATTACCCTCCCCAGGTCACGTGTCCCACAGAAAAATTACTAAATTCATCCAACACACTCTAGGAACCTATGTGTGGTGCAGTCAGTGGCATACAGACATAGAGAATTTAGCCTCCAAGTGTTCATGCAGTGCAGGAAGGTGGCCCCTCATGCACAAAGTAAATCATACATGAAATGCAGTCACACAATCCCCTATGTTACAATTGTGCCTGTCTCTGTACTATGCAGCACATTGTGTGGCAGTGCTGCTCCAAACCTCAGGACTTTGCTGTATGGCTTCAAATATGTCCTATACTGCCCTTTCTCAGTGAGGCATTGCAGTGCTGATAATGTACTTGCTGCACTGTACAGTGCCACATTTCAAAATATGTGGACCCTTGTCTCCTGTCCACATAGCTGGCCGGACGCACTGCAACGTGTAGACAGTGATGTTCCACATTGAAATGCATTGAAATGCAGCCACTAATCTATCAATGGAAGTAGCTACTGAACATCAGTGACTACTAATGTCACATTTCTATCTGTGTGAATGAATGGGCACATCATCTGCACTGTGTATCGGATCTAAACTAAGACATGCTGTAGGACAGAAAAGCCAAAATGAGTTCTTCAACAACGCAATAGAGAATTGTCAGATATGTGTGTCCTATTGCCATGCCTACTCTCTCTATATGTCAAGACTCCTCATTTTCAGACTAGTGGCATGCCAGTATACAAGTATGTGTATTAAATTGTCAGGAATAATAATGCTGAAAGGCCATGTGTGCCATTCAGTGTCAGTGTAGGCCCTAAACATGGGTAAATGTCTATGCAGGTTCGCAAAGTGACATCAATAGTACAAAAACAACATATCTCTCAGCCATACTGACAGTACAAGTACAGAAATTCACTCAGGTACAGAGTCACCATGACAGATTCAAAGATTATGTTGTTACACCTGTTCTGGTGGTAAATTGACCAAAGGGAAAAAACATGAAAGCCGCAATGTGCAAGCCACAAACACTAAAACAGCATATCCACATATGTGATTCAACAATCATCAACATAGATTGCAATGCAATCTGGACAAAGGCATCATAGTGTACTCCGGATACCAATCTCAACATTCCTTTGACACAGAAATGATGATAGAACCTTTACAAATAGGCACATTATTCACATCAATTTACAATACAACACATACGTGTGAAGACCAATGTATTGTATACAGGTCTATAGTAGACTGAGATCAGTTACAACATCAGTGTATCCGACCTAGAGATTACCCTATTGCCTACCCTTGTGTCAATCCCAGTGCATCTTGACATATTGACTGATGAAAAGTTGCAGCTGCTGGCTGATAATTAATTGGACAACTATCCAGGGAACCTGTGTATAATCCACCACATGTACCCACCAGATTTCATTTTCTACAGGAAGTTAACAAATCAAAGGCTCCGTCATTGGCAGGTAGTGCAGCAACAACATCTGTGGTTCCACAGGGACACATGTATGTGTGTGTGTGAAACAGGTTAGTACTGGTACAGCCTACCTATGGATGACAACGAACCCCAATGTGTGGACAACATACTGTCACTTATAGTGGCAGTGGACCTACAAAACACCTATCACTCTAAGCTACAGCCCAAATGTGTTTGTCCTATTGTGGTACTGTCAAAAGTAGCAGGCCATGCACATGTCACAATATGACACAGAGAACAGGAATAGACATGTGGAATTAAATGTGATAATCTAAATGTAAACAATAGTGCCCAATAATGGTAGAAATGTGTAAGAGTCATTCAGAACACATAACAGACATGCACTTGAATGTGGGTTGTTCGATCACTATGATCATTGAGTGACTTTTCATTCTTTGTCTTTTTAGCTGACAAAGGATATTGGCTCCAGCCGGGGGTCATGACACCATTTGCACATCCCCAGACTGAGGCAGAGCACACCTACAACAATGCACTGGGCAAGACCAGGGATATTGTGGATCAGACTTTTGGGGTACTGAAGTTTCACTTCCGCTGTTTGGACATGTCTGGGAAGAGAATTCTATACTCCCCCGTCCCCAGTAGTCTGAAAAATGATCCTGGTGTTTGTCGTATTTTGCACAACATCTATGTGCGGACAAATGTCCCATGGGAGCATGCCAAGGTAGCATGCACTGAGGCATCCCAGGATGAAGTGGCATAATCTGTGGTAAATGCTCATATGACAATCTGCTGTGAATGTCCTCACACATTATAAGTTCACGTAAGCCCTCTCTATTGCTGAATAATTGAAGCATGGAAATGGTAAAAATATTACTACTTGAAAGTCATCACACTTGATTGGTCTACTCAAGCTGGCCTCGCGATGATCAAAACATAGGCTAATATGTTTGGCAAACAAATATAGTACCAGACACCAAGCCCAGACAACAGGTGTGTGTACCACAACTTTATATAGAGGTCATTTGACATTTTAATCTTCTAAATGATGTTTCACACATATTAACAGGTGGCCTATTGGCCTAGCAACATATCTTTCATATCTAGACAGTCAATCTGTGAGCTGGGTGCCACATACACTGTAGACTGGTTGAAGCAGCTAGTGTATGTCATTCCCTGAATGTATATTGCCTCCATAACACATCCACTGTCAGGAATGCAGGCAAATAGTACAATCTTCAAGTTTGGCCATAATCATGTATAACAATGTGGCTTTTCATTTGCATAGCCTACAACGCAGGTACCTAATGTTCAACCAAGCACAAAACAAACTGTGATACATATAAATGATGTCAAGGTATCAAAAATTCACAATATGTCTGAGTACTTCACTGAAATACATTGCCTATCCTAGTGTCTGCGCCATGAATCCAATGAGTCACACATATGTGCACTGTGAACACACACATGCAACACATCTTCAGGTATGTCAGCAAAGATAATTTGAGCAATAAAAGTGAGCCCTGGGAGTGTTTACTTGCTTTGCACAACTCAATACACTGTACCACACACAATAGGCTAGTTGCATCAACCAAAACACATGCATTGGCCTATTGCATGACAAAATTACACCCGGATCGTCGGTAGGAAGCCACGCATCAGCACCAATGTGTCAAAAACAATGCATTATGCATTGGCATGTGTTGTGTGTAAATCACCCATTGCCTATTGGTCTACTAATGAGTCAAAAATAACAACACAGTAGTAGAAAACATGACAAATCCACACAGGAAATGATGCAATGGATCTGCCATGCTGCAAACCAGGAAGTGTAAATTTACTTTTACTTTCACTTACAGTCTTTTTGTTAGTGCTGACTGGTGGAGGTGTTTGGTGTGTGCTCTGTAAATTCCTGGTGTTTTATGGTATTGTTGGTGTCTGTGCTGTCTCTGTTGTGTTCATAAATTGTTATTTATGTATTGTATTTGTATTTTGTATTGTTTTTTCCACTTGATTGTTGGGTAAAATTATCTATTGAGGGGTTTGTAGTTCTAGGGGAAGTGTTAGTTGGGGAAGGGTTAGTTTTAGTTTAGTTGCAGGTAAGGGTGGATAGTTTTGGTAGGGATATGTCAGGAAGGGGCAGAGAGAAGGATCTTTCGCAGGATGAGTTTGGAGGCCTGCTGTTGCTGTTGGTCCACCATCTCCCCAATATGATTGTGATGGGGAGTAGGGTGAGCCAGGGTTACCCTACCCGAGAGAGAAAGGAGCTGTGGGAGAAAGTTTGATACCACATGAGATGTGTCTTTGATGTACAACGCACTGTCCACCAACTCAAGCACAGATGGGCAGTTGTGGTGAGCTTGGAGGCAGATCTGCTCGATCATCTTGGAATGGAAATTGGTGGGCCTGTTGGTAAGTAACCATGTACAGAAGCTCATAGCTGTGTGTCATTAGCAAAAATCTGTAATTGCTTTTTCAACTGGAAGGGCCAGATATGTTTTTGGGGTAGTATGTCATGTTACAGGCTAACTCGTTAAAAAAACATGCCACAGGGGCCTTTTACAGTGGCATAACAATAGCCCAAACAGACCCTGCAGTGCAGGGGAGGTCCAGAGGTGCTGGGGGACCCATCCATCACTGACCACGGAGTGTTGTCAACTGGCCTGGTAGGTCATTACTTACTCCAAGCTGTGGGGACCACCCGCCATGTAAGTTGGAGGGACACACACTCACATTTCATCACACCACAGGTCAGGCAGGGTGTTTGGTTCTCCCAAAACAAATTAACATACAAGCTTTTTTGAAAAATTGCCACAATTTCTTAATGAGCCTGTAAAGGGCATGAATGATCAATGTTTATTAACCGTGCACTACTAACATGTAAGGAGCTAAGTGAAGAAGAAAAACAAGCATGGCTCCAGTCTGATTTGTGTAGCATTGTTTAGGACACGTATTGAGTTGAGAAGGCCCCAGCAAAATTAATACCTTGGAGAGTTTGGTCTGTCAAATTATTCTGTTCACATAGCGATCAAGCCACGCACCCTTGCACCATGTAGCAAGGTAGAATGGTTTGGAACTTTGTTTGCACTCTGTGCACCTGATTTGTGTGATATTATCCATAAACACTGCAACATGGCACACATATGTCCAGCATAAGGGCATTTCAACTTTGCCATATGCTATATGTCCAACGTGTAGACAATACCAGACATTTGTGAAGTTAATGTACTGTGCTTCAAATATGTTTACATAATTGAAGCACATATATATATATGTATGTATGTATGTTGGCAATCAACGATGGACAAAAAATGTCTAAAATTTAACTTTAGCAAGATGGAGATGCTTCTCTTTGGGGAGGATACCTAATTTTGAACACCATCTTCTTGGCCACATTATTTACAATTTCTACCACACCAGTCAGAAAGGTAAAGAACTTGGGCATCCTAATGGAAAATAAGTTGGCCTTGGAGGACCAAGTAAATGCTACCATACCTGCGTCCTTCTACACTCCTAAAGGAGATTCTACCTTACACTCCTGCTACCTTAAAAAACATTGGTAACTTACCCAGTGCTGTCACAGCTGTTGCTGGGAATCACCAAATTTAATTCAGCTAAGCCTGCCTTATGGAAGCTTCATTGGCTTCCAGTAAAACAGTTAGTTTTAAAGCCTTGTGCATTATATATAAGGCCTTGCATGGTTCTGGCCGAAATTTCCTGCAAGACAGGCTTAAATTGGTCCATCTAGATAGGCTGCTCTGTTTAAGTTCTGCCAGGAATATCATTGTTCCTAAATTTAGGTGCTCCACTTGGGGCAGAAGGAGCTTTGTGGTAGGAGCCTCAAAACTCTGGAACTCCCCCCCCACACATCAAGGCATTGCCTGACTTATAGTCCTTCAGAAAGGCCCTTAAAACTTGACTGTTTAATAATTAGTTGGGCCAGCTTTCCTTGGTATCACAGTAGCACCTAGATGCCTCTGGGTATATTTTGCATATTTTGTACACAGTGTACATGTTCAATAATCACAGAGCAATGTACTATGTTTTTGTCTTGTAGGTGGACCTGCACCATACACCTGTGCCAAGGTGGAGTCATTCAGGGATCCCTGAATGTTTTCTGGTCTCTGTAAGAATTGTGTGTGATCTCTGATATTGGTTGCATTAAGATATCTAAGGAGTATCATCAATTCACCTAAAATAATGTTCCTTACATGTAGAATAACAAAAGAAGTGGAACAAAGTTGCATGTGCAATATATAAGGACAAATGTCAATGTGCATTTATTGCCAATGTATGCAGGCCCACTTGATGGATGGCTCAGAATCTGCTGTGGTAATGTTTGGCCAGATATAGTGTGTTAATGCTTATGTCACATGTACCATAACAAGCCCCAAGAACAACAGATGGCCATAGGTTCGAAAGTCTCTGACCCATACTATGGACAGAAAGTGACAATTTTTTCCCAAATTTATGTGACAGAAAAGTTGCATGCGATAGTCTGGGATTTCCAAGACACAGTATTTTAGACCTGGCCTCATTGGCGTGGGTTTCCCCTGTATTTTTGCCTTTGCCTCCAGTTATTTTGCTGTTTGTTGGACTTTGTTTTTGCTGGCCTAGATGCTTTGGGCACTTTGTCACTGCTATTCAGTGCCAAAGTGTGAGTGCTCCCTCTGTAAATTGTTGTCATGGATTAGTGTTTCCATAATTGGCTTATTTTGTTTACTATTAAGCCCCTAGTACAGTGCACTGTGTGTGCCCAGGGCCTGTAAACCAAATGCTGCTAGTGGGCTTGCAGCACTGATTGTGCCACCCACACAAGCAGCCTTTCAAAGGTAACTCAGACCTGCCACTGCAGTGTCTGTGTGCAGTCTGCCATGTCAGCTTGGCAAGTGCCCTAACCTTCCATTTTCTTACATGTGAGTCACCCCTAAGGTAGGCCCAAGGTACCCCTGTGGACAGGGTGCAGTGTATGAGAAAGGTAGGACATGTCCTGATGTTTGTGGCATGTCCTGTGCCAATTTTGTTTTTCACTATTGAAAGGCTATCTGTCCCATAGGATAGAATGCAAGTTGATTTATAACATCTTATAACTATAACCTTCCATTGGGACCAGAGAGGAAAATAAAGTTAAGTATGTCTGAACTCAGAATCTAAAGATGCATATTTTAGGAAGGGTGATTTTTTACATTCTGTGTTTGAAAATACCACTTTTAGAAAGTAGGTATTTTCTTGCTTAGCCATCCTGTGTGCCTCTGCTAGGTTTGTGTACTGACTGTCTGGCTTTAGAGTGACAGGGGCTGGGGATGTACATTCTGTTCAGGCAACCACTTGGGGGGGTGAGGTGTGTCCTGCCTTTCCAAGGTGAAACAGGGCTGGGCTGATTAGACCTGGGCTGCATTTACAGTAGGGGAGGAGATTCCTTTCACAGCTGAATGGGACTGGTCTGCCTTGGACAACGTTGTCTCCACCTCATGCTAGGAAGCTGCACCAGAGATGACAGAACTGGTTTTGGCTGGGCAAAGGGCTTCTCTGTCACCAGAGAACAAAGGATTTTGTGCTATAAAAACTGTAGCCCAGACCCCTGAACTTTAGACTACTTCTGGAATTTAAGAGGAACCTCTGCCAAGGAGAAGAGCTGGTAAATAATGGTCGAGGATTACTGCCCCTTTGCTGTGTGCTGTCTGGGGTTGGCCTGCAATGGCATGTTTTCTGCCAAGGAGAGGACTGTGTGTGTATCCTGCTTGTAAAGTGTCTCCAAGGGCTTGAAGTGGAGCTTGCCCCCTGTTCACGAGGTCTCAGGAACAGCAAAGACCTCACCATCCTTCTGAGTACCGTCTCTGGAACCGCTGGTTTCAGTTGACGCAGAAGAAAAGGGCAACCGACTCTGTCACCGAGTCCGTCGCAGGATTCCGTGTCCTGTAGGCCCCAAAGAAAGCACCACCGTACTTCGCACGGCTTCCCTGGTCTCACTTACGCCGTCTTGATGATCGTCACCGTGCCGTTGCTTGCACCGCGACCTGAGGGCACTGCATTCTGCACCACCTTGCTTCACCCTGCCTGGACGTCCCCGACACCATCGCTGCCCAACCTGAACATCCACTGGCTCCGTCACCTGCACCGCAACTTGCCAGCACTGCATCGAGCACTGCCTCAACCCGCACCGTAAGCCTTGGTCTCACCGACGCCATCTGGACGATCGTCACCGAGCCGTTGCCTGCACCACATCATGAGGGCACTGCACCCTGCACTGCTGTTGGCCGCAACAAGAAAGGTACTGTTTTCGAGTCTGTCGACGCTTTAGCTGGCCCGTACCGATGCAGTCAGCTAGAACTGTTAGACTCCGTTGTTTTCAGCATCATGGTAGCCCGGACGGAGCTATCGACTTGGAAGAACTGTGTTTTGTGGATATTTTCTACAATTCTAAGATTTTCTTGCAAATTGCATATTTCTCAGAACTGTATTGTGGATGTTTTGTCATTTTTGGTCTTGTTTGGTTTAGATAAAGCTTTACTTATTTTTCTAAACTGGTGTGATGTCCATTTGTAGTGTTTTCACTGTATTACTGAATGCATGCACAAATGCTTTGCACACTGCCTCTGAGATAAGCCTGTCTGCTCATGCCAAGCTACCAAGGGGGTGAGCAGGGGTTCTTTTGGAAGTGTACCCCCCCTTACCCTGACTAGGAAAAAGGGTCCCTACTTGGACACAGTTGCAAACCATTGCCAACTAGAGACCCCCATTTCTAACATTGGTGGTCAGAAATGAGGATCCGGACTTGCATTTGTGTCTTACATACAGTGATTGGTGTAAACTACTAGTAGAGTGCAGACCATTATGCAACCATATTCTATTGGTGAACATCTTCCTTTTTTTCTGCAACTTAAGAACTGCCAATTTTTTCATCATGACCAAGCCAGCATCTATTGCATCTATTGACATCGAATTTGAGGAGAATAGGGTGGAAACCTACACTGTGCCTCAACTGATACCTAGAAATTTTAAATCTCTGTGAGAGGCCTCACCAGAAAGGAGGAATACCAAAAGGCACTGAGGGCCTGGTTGGAATCCAGAAATGCCAGTGGGCAGGATGAGGATCCTATGGAGGAAGCAGAGAATTTGGATGGGCAACAGGATGGGCTGTTGGGTCTGCCAGGAGGGAGGGTACCTTCCAGAGAGAGCAGCAGTGTGTCTTCAAGAGGTCTGTCCCCAGAGGAGCAGGAGGACAGAGAGAGAAATAGAGTGCAATGAGAAGAAGCTTGCTAAGCTCAGGCTGGGAAAGGAGGATAAGGAATTTAAGATGGAAAGGCAGAAGTTGGCTCTAGAGGGAAAGAGGATGCTCTTAGAGAATGAAAGAAGGAGCTGGACATAAAGGCCAAGAGTGCAGAGTGCAGTTCCAATGGTGGTAGCATGCCATCAGTGCCTGGAGAAGGGAGAGTTTACATCCCCAAGGAAGTAATCAAGGATTACATGAAGAATGAGGACATTGGTCAGTGGTTCAAGGGGTATGAGGTAGCAATGAGGTCCCATAGAATCCCTGAGAGAGACTGGGGAGGGGGGTTGTGTAGCTGCTTCCTGAAAGAATGAGGGAAACATTGCTAGTCTTACCAGGGGAGGAGTAGATGTCTTATGCTCCTATGAAGGAAGCCTTGATCAGAAGGTATGGCTTAACCCCAGAACTGTACAGGCAGAAGTTTAGGAACTGTAAGAAGCTTGAGTCAAGCACTTGGGTGGAGTATGTTTCCTATTTTTGCAGAGCACTGGATGGTTGGGTGAAGGGTAGCTATGTAAATTATTTGCAGGGGCTCCATGATTTGGCTGCATGGGAGCACTTGTCTGGTAGTTGTTTTCCAGAGCTATGCCTACATTTGATTGACAGTAAGCTAACTTACCCCAGGAAGCCTGCTGTGGAAGCGGACCGCTGGGTCAGTACCAGGGTCCACAAAGGTCATGTGGGAGACTCCGCCAAAGGTGGGCACGGTCCCCAGCAGAAGAGTGGGGGGGGACAAGGGTAAACAGAAGGAGTTCCTTAAAAGGGCCCCAAAGTAATTCCCCAGGGAACCAAGGGTAAGGTTCTCAGCCCCCCAGTGATAAGAAACCATGGGTCCCCGCAAATGTTTTGCTGGTGGTCAGGTAGGTCACTTCATAGGAGATCCTAAGTGTCCCAAAAAGACCACCACTGCACCCACAGGTGCACCGCCCCGTGGGTTGACAAGTGTAGCCTTGGGGGAGGAGTTGGGTTCCCAGGAGGGGTGGGAGCCAGCAGAGTTGACCCTGGTCTCACTAGGAGACAGTGAGATGGTCCCAAGGACCCACCTGCCCGCTAACACTAAGAAATATGGGCAGTGGGTGACCATAAATGGCTCTAGGGTGCAGGCTCTGAGAGACACTGGAGCCAGTTGACAGCTGTCAGTTGTCGGGTAGTGTCTGAAGAGCATGTGGTCCCCAATGTACTCTATGCAGTAGTTGCAGCTGACAACTCAGAGACTCTCTGCAAAGTGGCACAGGTTCCCTTTGAGTGGAGGGGGGTCTCAGGTACCTAGAAAGTAGCAGTGGGCTGCAAACTCCACTCCGCAGGCGGAGTTGTCAGAGTTTTTGCCACTCTGCGATCTGCTTGGAGCACGTAGTTCAGCAAACTCCGCCGACCACCGGCGGAGCAGAGTTTTTTTTACCGGCTCACTGGCCACGGCACGTTTGCTGCTCACCCCCATGAGCAAAGGCATGGCAACTGCTGATCTGAGGCCCTCCTCCACCCGCAGGCTACCACCTGCGCCTCATCCCTGGTGGCCAGTGGTAGGCCGTAGGTAGGTTCTTGTCGTTGTGAGCATCACTGTTACTGTCTCTCCCCTCTATATTTGTGCCCCCACTGTTTTTCCAGTGTTTTTGCCCGTCCGTTCTGTGCCCCCACTGCTGTGACTGTTTTTTCGTTCTGTGCCCCCACTGTTTTTCCACTGTTTTTGCCCTTCCGTTATGTGCCCCCACTGCTGTGACTGTTTTTCGTTCCGTGCCCCCACTGTTTTTCCACTGTTATTGCCCTTCCGTTCTGTGCCCCCACTGCTGTGCACTGTTTTTTCGTTCTGTGCCCCCCTGTGCCCTTTTTGATTTCTGTACCCCCTCGCCCTCCTGTTTCCCGCCGCTGTGTCCCCTGCGGCCCCGCCCCCCTCGCTGCCCCTGCCTCCCGCCTCCCCATATATGGCGGCCGCTGCGCGGTGAGGTGAGCGACCCTTGACCTCTGGGTAGGTCGCCCCCCATCCGCACAGCGCCACCTGTGCGTCCAGCTCCCTGCTGCTGCTGATCTGAGGCCCTCCTCCACCCGCAGGCTACCACCTGCGCCTCATCCCTGGTGGCCAGTGGTAGGCCGTAGGTAGGTTCTTGTCGTTGTGAGCGTCACTGTTACTGTCTCTCCCCTCTATATTTGTGCCCCCACTGTTTTTCCACTGTTTTTGCCCTTCCGTTCTGTGCCCCCACTGCTGTGACTGTTTTTCGTTCTGTGCCCCCACTGTTTTTCCACTGTTTTTGCCCTTCCGTTCTGTGCCCCCACTGCTGTGACTGTTTTTTCGTTCTGTGCCCCCACTGTTTTTCCACTGTTTTTGCCCTTCCGTTCTGTGCCCCCACTGCTGTGACTGTTTTTCATTCTGTGCCCCCATTGTTTTTCCACTGTTTTTGCCCTTCCGTTCTGTGCCCCCACTGCTGTGACTGTTTTTCGTTCTGTGCCCCCACTGTTTTTCCACTATTTTTGCCCTTCCGTTCTGTGCCCCCACTGCTGTGACTGTTTTTTCGTTCTGTGCCCCCACTGTTTTTCCACAGTTTTTGCCCTTCCGTTCTGTGCCCCCACTGCTGTGACTGTTTTTCGTTCTGTGCCCCCACTGTTTTTCCACTGTTTTTGCCCTTCCGTTCTGTGCCCCCACTGCTGTGCACTGTTTTTTCGTTCTGTGCCCCCCTGTGCCCTTTTTGATTTCTGTACCCCCTCGCCCTCCTATTTCCTGCCGCTGTGTCCCCTGCGGCCCCGCCCCCCACGCTGACCACTCGCTGCCCCTGCCTCCCGCCTCCCAGCTGCTCCTCCCTCCCACCTCCCCATATATGGCGGCCGCAGCGCGGCCACGCCGCTGGTGCGCCGAAGGCGCGCCTAAGGCAAGCCCGTCTGCGCCCGTCCGCGCCTGGACCGCGCCCAGCGCCAGAACCCCTGGCCCCCGCATCCGCCACGAAGACCACCTCCGATACGACGCCAGCACCCTCATCGCTTTCAACCCAGGACGGACCTCCACCTGCTTCAAGGCCACCCCGAAACGCACCCATGGTCCCTTCACCTGCCGGAACTGCAGCTTCACCTGCCTCGGAGAGCCCAAGACTCCCGCCAAGAAGGACCTCAACCATCTCCGGTGCATCCTACTAAACACCCGCTCCGCATGCAAACACGCCGTCGAGCTCTGGGACCTACTCGACACCTCATCACCGGACGTCGCCTTCCTGACAGAGACCTGGATGAACGAATCCTCCGTACCCGACATCGCCATAGCCATCCCTACGGCTACAAGATCACCCGCAGATACCGCACCAACGGAATCGGAGGAGGAATCGCCATCGTCCACAAAGACACCATCAAGGTCTCGAACAGCACCGACGACACTCTCAGCACCGCCGAACACATGCACTTCCAGATCCACACGGATCCCAACACCACCGTAAGAGGCACCCTCATCTACAGACCCCCCGGACCCCGACCCCAGTTCAGCTACTCCATCGCCGACTTCATCAGCACGCACGCCCTGACCTCCACCGACTACATCCTCCTCAGAGACCTGAACTTTCACCTGGAGAACAACAACAACAGCAACTCCTCCACCCTGATCGACAACCTCGCCAACCTCGGACTGAAACAGCTCGTCAATCTCAGACGATGGATGGACGACTGCGCCAACACCTTAGCCCCGCTGAAAAAAACAACCTACAAAGACACCAGCAAGAGAGCCAGCTGGTTCACCCCGGAACTCCTAGCATCCAAGCGCACCTGCCGGAAACTGGAGAACAAATGGCACAGCGAGAAGACGCTCGGACAGCCGCGCAGCCCACAAAGACGCCATCCGCAACCACCATCACCTCATCAGGTCCACCAAGAGGACCTCCTTCAAAGAACCGCCTCGACAACAACGCACACAACAGCAAGGAGCTCTTCAGCATCGTGAAGGAACTCTCCAACCCCAGCTCCAACGCCAACGACATCCCGCCGTCGCAAGCCCTGTGTGATTCCCTCGCCACCTTCTTCCACCGCAAGATCGCCGACATCCATGACAGCTTTGACTCCCGGACGACCCCAACAGGCCCCGGCACATCAGACCCGCCGCACCCCATCGACCACGACCCCTGACAGCCTGGGTCAACGTGAACACCGAGGACACAATCAAGACCATGGGCACAATCCACTCCGGCTCCCCATCAGACCCTTTTCCACACCACATCTTCAACAAAGCCGGCAGCTCCATCGCACCCCACCTGCGCAACGTCATCAACCTCTCCTTCGAGACCGCGACCTTCCCAGAGAGCTGGAAACACGCCGAGATCAACGCCCTACTCAAAAAACCCAAGGCGGACCCGAGCGACCTCAAGAACTTCCGGCCCATCTCCCTGCTTCCATTCCCAGCTAAGGTCATCGAGAAGATCGTCAACAGACAGCTCACCCGCTACCTCGAAGATAACAGCATCCTGGACCCCTCCCAGTCAGGATTCCGCAGCAACCACAGCACCGAGACCGCCCCATCGCCGCCACAGACGACATCAGGATCCTGCTGGACAATGGCAAGACGGCGGCCCTCATCCTCCTGGACCTCTCCGCCGCCTTCGACACTGTTTGCCACTGCACACTACGCACACGCCTCCATGACGCAGGGATCCGAGACAAGGCCCTGGATTGGACCACCTCCTTCCTTTCCGGCAGAACCCAGAGCGTCCGCCTCCCCCATTCCGATCCGAAGCCTCCGAGATCATCTGCGGCGTACCCCAGGGATCTTCCCTCAGCCCGACACTGTTCAACATCTACATAGCTCCACTCGCACGCATCGCCCGACAGCACGACCTCAACATAATCTCCTACGCCGACGACACTCAACTGATCCTCTCCCTCACCAAGGACCCCCTCACCGCCAAATCCAACCTCCACGAAGGAATGAAAGCCGTCGCCGACTGGATGAAGTGCAGCCGACTTAAGCTGAACACAGACAAGACGGAGATCCTCATCCTCAGCTCCAACCCATCAGCCTGGGACGACTCCTGGTGGCCCTCGTCACTAGGGGCACCCCCGACACCAACCGACCACGCACGCAACCTGGGAGTCATCCTCGACTCAACGCTCACCATGACCAAGCAAGTCAACGCAGTCTCCTCCTCCTGCTTCAACACCCTCTGCATGCTCCGCAAGATCTACAGGTGGATCCCGACAGACACGAGAAGAACAGTCACCCAGGCCCTCGTCAGCAGCAGACTCGACTACGGAAACGCCCTCTACGCAGGAGCCCCGACCAAGCTCATCAAACGACTGCAAAGAATCCAAAACGCCTCTGCACGCCTGATCCTCGACATTCCACGCCACAGCCACATCACCCCCCACCTGAAAAACCTGCACTGGCTCCCCGTCGACAAGAGAATCTCCTTCAAACTCCTGATCCACGCACACAAGGCACTCCACAAAATCGGCCCAGACTACCTCAACAGTCGACTCTCCTTCTACGTTCCCAACCGTCAACTCCGCTCCGCCGACCTCTCCCTGGCCACCGTCCCGCGCATCCGGAGAACCACCACCGGAGGAAGATCCTTCTCTCACCACGCCGCCAAGATCTGGAACACCCTTCCCCTCAACCTACGACAGACCCAAGACCTTCTGACCTTCAGGAGACGACTCAAGACCTGGCTATTCGACCAGTAGCGGCAACACCCCCCCTCCTCTCCCTCAGCGCCTTGAGACCCTCGTGGGTAAGTAGTGCGCTTTACAAATCTTGTGATTGATTGATTGATTGAACTGCAGTGCAATGTAAAGGAAAGGGCTCAGCAGCTTCATTGACGCGCTGTGAGACCTAGAGCCACCCGGTCTCTACTGCGTGTCGAGCACGTCATCGGAGCGAGCACCAACGGCCTCCTCCCACCCATTTATCCCTCCGCTCCCCACCGAAGATGAGGCTGCGGTGTCACCGGCCGGCCCGGGGAGCGTCAAAGGCTGCACAGCCACCTACCACCTGCCAGAGTAAGGGTGCATGGTGCAGTAGTAAGTCCCAATACTGTGCCACTGTCAGCGGGACCTCCAGCCACACCCGGCCACTCCGAAATCCAGCAAGACCCCCGAGGTGGGTCAGCCCAGTCCCAAGCTGCCCGCAGTGGCCGCAGAAAATTCAAATAACATGGGCCAGCTGAGGTGGTTACTGATTAACCCTTTGTGCCACTGGAGGAGCGAAATTAAATAAGGCGCAGTATTTAGCGGTGTGTGCAGACGTGGGGGTGAGTACTTATTATACTTAATTTATGTGACTACCCTTGTTGTTGTGCCTGACCTCTTCACGGGCAATCAAAATGGTTGGGTGCTGCTTAGACATTCTGCCCAGTGCTGCTGACACTCCCCATTGAGCTCAAAGGGGGGCAAGCAATACTTCGCCTGCATGCGGAACTCTGCGGAATTCCATGGAATGTTTTGGTAACCCTGCGGAATTCCGCGTAGTGAAACTCTGCAAGCTCCGCCCACCCTTACTTGAAAGTAGTTGTGAGGCCAGCCATGCCTGTTTACTGTCTGATAGGCAATGATCTGGAGAGTTCCCCTTGGGAGAAGGTGGAGCGAAAGTCTCATTTGGAGATATTGGGTCTATGGCAGCCGGTAAGGGCAATCAAGAGGACCTGGAAGAATGACCCAGGTGCCTGCCAAAAAGAGAGGAGCCAGGGGGTGCGGGAAACCAGCCCACGGAGTTCCTGCAGTCCAGGAGGAGGCAGACCTTGAGGGGGTTGTCCTGGAGCCTACAGGGGAACAAGTGGCTGAACTCGGGGACCTGCCTGAGCTGACCCATTGGCAGCAGGTAGGGGGCCCCTCCAGGAAGGAATTCTGCAAGGAGCAGCAGGAATGGCCCTCTGTTGATGGGTTGCGGCAGCAGGCTGCAAGCCAGGCAGCAGGTGATAAGTCTGGGGCACAATGGGTTTACTGGGAGAATGGTCTCCTGTATAATGAGCCTAAGGTTGCTGAGCCTGAGTCAGCCCATGTGCTGGTGGTACCACACCGTTTTAGAGCCTTCCTACTCGGTCTGGCTCATGTTGTGCCTCTAGCAGGGCATCTGGGGCAAGAGAAGTTCTTTGAAAGGCTTGTCACACACTTTTTCTGGCCCCGGATGCGCAAAGATTCTGACATCCATTGTGGGACTTGCCAAACTTGCCAGGCAAGAGGTAAGAGTGGGAGGAAGTGCAAGGCTCCTCTCCAACCTTTCCCTGTCATCAGCACCCCATTTGAGAGGGTTGATAGCTACACTGTGGGGCCTCTGGACCTTAAGACAGCCATGGGCAACATGTTCATCCTGGTCTTGGTGGACCATGCCACCCGGTACCCCGAGGCCATCACTCTCCAGACTGTGACAGCCCCCTGTGGTGGGTCGAGCATTGATGGGGATCTTCTCCCGTGTGGGATTCCCCAGAGAGGTGGTGTCTGACCGGGGTACCAATTTAATATCTAGGTATAAGAAATCCCTATGACAGGAGTGCAGTGTTACCTTTAAGTTCACCACTCCTTACCACTCCCAAAGAAATTGGCTGGTTGAGAGAGTCAACCGGACCCTGAAGGGCATGATTATGGGTCTTGGTGAACACATGAGGCGTAAGTGGGAAGTCCTCTAACCATGCCTGTTGATTGCTTACAGGGAGGTACCACAGAAGTCCTTAGGGTTCAGTCCCTTTGAGCTCTGGTATGGGTATCCTGTAAGAGGACCTCTGAGTCTGGTCAAAGAAGGCTGGGAGAAAGCTCCCAGTAAACCTCCCAAGGATGTATATAGCTTCATGCTGCCCCTCAGGAACCAGACTAAGCGCTTCAGGCAACTCGCCCAGGCGAATCTGGAAGCCAGTCAGGAAGAGATGAAACAGTGGAATGATCAGAATGCCAGTCTGATTGAGTTTCAGCCTGGCCAGAAAGTGTGGGTCATGGCCCCCTAGGATAAGCCTGTCTTTTCATGCCAAGCTACCAAGGGTGTGAGCATGGGTTATTTTGGAAGTTTACCCCTTCACCCTGACTAGGAAGAAGGGTCCCCACTTAGACAAAGGTGCAAACCATTGCCAACTAGAGACCCCCATTTCTAACACAGTATGTTTGCCCAAATCCATATTTGAGCAGGGCCCAGGTAGGGGTGTACCACATATCCCAAACAAAACTGCCAATAGTCAATAATATGTGTATGGGAAAATATACACAGTGAATATCTTTTCCAAATTAATGGTCCTCCTATTGTGTGTTCACATCACACCATGGCCATACATGTAAAATATGTTTCCAATAGCTATCACAGTTGATACATTGTGACTGATTGAAGACATGTTCAGACATTCATGCCATCCAAACAGATACATGTTTTTGGATCCATACATGCATCAGTAGTTAGGTGTTAATCAAAGTTTGCAATCCAATAAACTTGTGTGACCATGTGAGCAGGCTCAGCATCATGTTTCAAGATTCCATCCTAGGATAGATGCTGCATATGTATTTGTGAGGCAGTAAAGTTGAAATGTATCATTCATTAGAGTAAAACTATTGGCCAAACTGCATATCCCCGTGTGTTGCTGTGAGAGTGCAACTCCATTGTCCATAGCAACTTCAAAAATGTTTGAACAGTTAGGCCACATTTATCATGATATATGGCAACTATCATTCAGCATCATGAGTACCCGAGCATCCCTCAGAGTACTGCATATCAGTGATATGTTAGATGGGGTGACAGCTGTAAAATAGACAAAATGCCATGGTTGTTTAAGGATGTTTGTCAGAAACTCTATGTGACCATGACTTTGGATGGGTCAAATTCAATCTACCTGTCTGATGCACATTGCTAGTGTAGTTGTCCAAATGGCAAAGTATGAACATTTTGAGTGGCAGGTCCGCACAGAATGTGAGGATTCCTACCTCAGCGTAGACAGAATAGGTATTACTAGATGTGTCACATGTCACCAGTCCACACATGCTAAAGCAGTTAAATGCCTGGCTCAGGTCCTCAAATACCCAATGTCCTATAATCGACACGTGACCATACCTTTGTAGTGTTTTGTGAAGAAAAAGGCCGATGTGTAAAGTACCACAGGCATGTCTGTGCTGTGTTGTCAGCATACAGCCGATTACACAGTCCACCTACTGGTGGCGTTACCCATACTGTCTCCCCCAAAAATTGGTCATTCTTGATGAATTTTTGGCAAATACCTACAAGATACAGCACAAGATACTCATATGTATGAGATCAACAGCATGCATACACACACTCATCACATGGATATAGTTTGAATTTATGTGCATCAAGGTAACATTGTGTACTGACATGTATGGACAGACTCTAGGATATGTAAAGGGCCACATGGTATTGCTTGAATTTCAATACATGATCTTTGTGATGGAGTTCCAGGTATTTCCATGAGTTCTGGGAACCTTGACAGCACAGTCGGCAGGAGCACCACTGCCTGTGACGACTACCCCAGGACAGTCGACGGATTAGGAACAACAGGCCATTAAAGACCATTCAGATCTTAAGCTTCGTTTAGCTGGTATTTAACTGCAAGTTGCCACTCTGACGCAGATGGCCTACAGATTGCAGCAGTCGGTCAATTGGATTGAAGCACCGCTTTAGGCCTCCTTGGACTTTTTGCCCTTCCTCAGTTTTTTATACCTTGTTTTTATAGATTTGTATTTTAACACAGGATAGGTTGTAGCTTATGGAAAGATTAGTTTAGTATTAGTGATGTTAACATTTTATTAGTGATTTGTTGTTAGCAGTGGCGTAACAAAGGCCCCCACAGCCCCAGCGGTGCGGTGGCCCCGGAGCTCCATGGTGTCCCCTCAACACAGTACCCTGGGCTGAGAACTCCTGACTGTAGGCAGAGGGGGCCTGTAGGAGTCTGGCTTAGTATATGGTGAACACTTATTTAGGTGAAACACCTTGCACTAATCCAGACAACTCTTATTGTGATTTTAGTGGTCTTAGATAACTTTAGAAAGCTCTCTAAGTGGTAGCTGGGGAGAGCAGCATTCAGGCTTAGTCCAGAAGGAGTGTTAAGCAGCTTGTTTTACCAGATCTAATCATGTACTGTGGGTTAAACCGAAAAGAACCACACAGTGTATATATAAAAATATTTATTACACAATACTCACTAACACATTGGTATATCTCCCACCCGGAGACATAAACACAAATACACACAATTGCTAACAGGTAAGTAAGTACAATGCACAGTTGTCTCCAAAGGGAGACCAAACGATATACTAAAAAAAAGTGGGATGCGAACTGCAAACAAAGTCGGGACTTGGACCAGGAGACTCAGAAGAGCTGGGGACACCGGGAACCACCCAAAGTAAGTACCCAGGAACCCCAATGAGGCTGTGTGTAGAATGGAAACACAGTTGTACTCAATGGAAGTCAACGGGAAAGTCGCGGTTGCAGTTGTGAAGAAGAAGGACCCTTCCCAGTAGACCCTGAAGAAACCCCGTGGAAGACAGAAGGTTAGAGAGTCACCCCACCCGTGAATACCCCAGGAACCAGAATACCCACACCAGGGAAGCCAGGTGTATAGGTGCCAAGTGACATCGGAAACCGCCGTAGACCACAGTGAAGAACTTCAGTTAAGATGCCGCTGGCAAAGACGGTGCAAGAGTCCAGTGGAATCCAAAGGTGGATTCTTGAAGAGAAAAACCTGCAAGTAGAGGAGGCAGAGTATATGACACCAGGATTGGACCAGGAGGCACAGAAGAGCAATGCCCTACAATGACAGAAGGGTCAAAGAAGAAGACCAGAAGCCGTGCACGAGCTGTCCCACATCGGCAGTCGTGAACCAGGTGGTCAGTGTCCGGCGGGAGCACCAAAAAGCCTTGGCAGCTGCAACAGGTGTGGAAAGCAAAGAAGAAGCAATGTTGGGACCAGCCAGGTACAAAGGACTCACTACATGCAGGAGAGTCAGAGCAGGACCCAAGCAAGCAGAGGAGCCCACTGAAGCAGGAGAATACCTTCAAGAGGACCCACAGGCCAAAGGCACAGGAGTTGCAAGAGGACCTCTAGCAGCTCACCAAAGATGGAGGCCCACGGTGCAGAGGATGCAGTGATGATGCTGATCTTAGCAGGGAGAGATGCTGCAGGCTGGAGCTTCTTGTAGCCCAAAGATCTCTAGAGTGCAGAGCCAACAAGCCTTGGCAACAGCAAGTCAATGTGGTGCACAGGGGTTCGGGCCCAGCGTTTCTGACGAGGGATACTGACCTCAAAATTGCAGAGAGGACATGTCAGGCCTCGAGAGAGTAGCAGAACCACCACCTGTGTTGCTGAGCCTTTCAAAGTCCAAGGGACTTGAGGAGAAGCAGACCAGTCAGCATTGTTGCGATGCCTGCAGATTGCAGGGGAGTGACTCCTTCACTCCAAGGGAGATTACTTTGGGTGTCCATGATGCCCACAGGTCTGTTAAAGATCCTTGAAGAAGCACAGACACAAATGACAAAGAAGTGTTGCAGAGCAGCAAGACCAGGAGCAGCAGGAGTCTTCCGTGATTCAGTCTCGGTTCCAGGCGAAGTCCAGACGGTCAAGGAGTGACGTAGTTTCAGGCTTGAGTCTTGTCCCACGGTGAATCTGAGGACCTACCCACAGGTAAAGGGGTTAGGGCGACTTAGGAGCCCCACCCATAGGACGGGCTGGATAGACGGGAGGATTCTTCCATGTCCTTTGTCCAGTTTTGTGCCAGAGCAGAAGCCAAGGACTCCCAGAACTGGTTCCAATGAGAGTATGAAAGGAGGGCACCAAATGTGCCCTTCAAAGCAGTCTGGTGGTGCTGGCAAGCACCCCCACCCTAGCCCAATACACTAAGTCCTGTCTGGGAGGTGGCCACACCTCCCTGTGACAGGAAACCTATTATTCTACCTTCTCCTGCTCAAGCTCAGCTCAGCAGCAGGAAGGCAGAATCGTGTATGGGGTCAGCAGCAGCACTAGCTTGCTGGCAGACCCTGGAGGGCTGTTACCGGGAGTACTGGGGGCTTCCCCAGGGCATGGAATCATGCCTCCAACACCGGTAACAGTGTTGGGGTATGATTCCAACATGTTTGATACCAGACATGACCAGGTTCGGCACAGCCACTATAGAGTTAGCCATCGCATAATGATGGATGCCACTGAATATTTCAAAATAGCTGCCCGCACTTACAAAGCCTGGAGAATCGACTCTGGGGTTTGTAGGGGTGTCCTGCTCATGCAGGGCCACCAACACACCTATAACACAGCACCCTGCCTTCAGGATGAAAAGGCCTGCCTTAGGGTGACTTAGAGTTTTTAAGTGTAGTGACCACAGATATAAGAAAACCTATATTTGTCATAAGTGGTGCTAGCACCAGCTTACACAGGCTGCAATGGCAAGCCTTCTGTCACATTTTGAGTGGTCTCTCAATGATGGCATATTACACGCTGCAGCCCATGGGAGACCCCTGGTGTACCTATGTCCTGGGTACCTTTGTACCATATACTAGGGACTTATAGAGGTACACCGGTAGCCAATTGTGGAGGTACAAAAGTGCTTACCATGTCAAATATAGGGCAGAAGCACAGTGACTGGGGTCCTGATTAGCAGGATCCTAATCAGACTAGTCAAAAACACATACCGACACCAGCAAAAAGTGGGGTTAACCGTGAAAGCAGATCCTACTTTCCCAGAGGGCCTCCTCCCTGTACTTTCCAGGGGGGGGGCTCAAGTTTCATTACACCACTGGTTGTTAGGTGGGGATATGGGTGGGTATGTTATTAAGTGGGTGGGGGTTGATGTTTCGAATATGTATAACATATATAATAGAAAAATACAAAAAAATATATATTTCTTTAGGTTTTAATGTTTTGATTGTTTGTGTATAGGTGTAGTTTATATTGGGGTATAAGTATTGTACCTAAAACCCCAGACTTTTAGAACACTTCTGGATCAAGAGGAACCTCTGTTGAGGAGAAGAGCTGAAGACATGTGAGGAGGAGTACTGCCACTTTGCTGTATGTTGCTTTGCTGGGTTGGCCTGAAGTTGCTGCTTCTGCTTTGGAGAGGAAAAGGACTGGACTTTGCTTTGTATCTCTAAGGGCTTGTGTGTGCTTGTCTCCTGTTGGAAGTCTCAGGGCCTTCAAAGACTTCATCTGCTGCATCCCTGAACTCTGATGCTGGGAGTTCTGACCTGCCTTGTGGTGCCAAATCCAGTTTTGGGCCCTTGGAGGTTGTTCCTCCTACAAAGACCTGCTTGCAACCATTGAAATTGATACATTGCCCTTCCAGCGCCTGTTTTTCCGACGCAGCTACCTTGCGGGAGAAATTTCCACGCACCACCGCCGTGCAGCAGAAGAAATCGATGCAGCACCTGTCAGCGGCTGAAGGAACCACTGCAACCCGAGTTCAGAGAATCGTGTCCCCGAAGTCAAAGACCCCCGCACTGACTCCGATGCAAGCCCTGCTGTGTGACTGAAAGAGTCAATTAGTAGTGTTTTCACTGTGTTACTGTGTGTTATGTACAAATACTTTACACATTGCCTCTGAGATAAGCCTGACTGCTCTTGCCAAGCTACTAAGGGGGTGGGCAGGGTTTATCGGGGTATGTAACACCCTTATCCTGACTAGAAGGAAGGGTCCCTAGTTGAACAGGGTGCAAACCACTGCCAACTAGAGAACTCCATTTCTAACAGCAAAAATGTTGACATTTCGGATTAAATACATAGGAAATGTGATGTAAAGTGATAAAAGTATGACCTGGGCATAAGAGCAGACACGAGGCACCGTGGTGTGAAGTAACAAAGAACAATACTAGGCTTATGGCTGTTTATGTATGATTGATTTTTTTATGAGTTAAAAGCACTCTTAAAGTTTCAAAATGAACAACAGATGTTCATCTGACCTGATACCATCTGACACAAACCTCAGTGGAAAGAACAAGCTGAGCTTCGCATTCTGGCAGGAGAACCCCTGTCCAATGCAATTAGACAACACATAGATTCAAGCCGTAGCAACTTTAACCAGCAATTTCTTTAGTTCAATTATTATATTCTACCGAAAACTACACACCACAGTAAAACCACACATCCTGTATAAGTAAGTGCATTCAATTCATAGCATAGCATGTCTTCTCAAAATCAAGGAACAAGCCACACAATAGAAAAAGCAACCTAACCTATTAAACAAGCTTTGTTTCACTTATATTGAGAAAAAACAGCATTATCACTTCTTTGAAATAAATGGCTGGTATACGATCAACATAAAAAACGATAGCGAGACGCCCATCAAGTGAATTTTCTTGTTCCATCTTAGATACTCTGCAATGTTGCTTACATCGGAAATACTGCATGTCTCAGATTTCCCTAATTTAACGAGGGTAAAAAGGGTGTACACTCTACTGTTATGAGAATGTATGAACACCACAGAAAAGTAATAAAACGAGCCGTGCATTTCTCGGATATTACCTAATGCTGTGCAAATGTATCAAATGTATCATATAGACTCCGGCAAATATAGCATTTTAAACTACTCCTCTTGCAGGAGTAAACTGCACATTTATCACACCATGTAATGGGTTGCTACTGGGCGTTAATAAATCTGTGACCAAAAGACTTCAACAGGCACAGAACGCGGCTGCCCACACGCTCTTTGCACTACCTAAGTACTGCCATGCCTCAGACCTTCTTCGCCGGCTTCACTGGCTACCTGTATAGCAGAGAGTCTACTTTAAAGCCCAATGTACGGCTCACAAGATCCTCTATTGCCTGGTTCCTCAAATCTTGAGCGAGCTGTGCTCTCTGTATGTCCGGGCTCGAGCCTTGCGATCTGCGGATATGCACCTGGCCCATGTACCGCTGGTGCACAGGACAAGAGCAGGGGGGCGCTAGTTCCGGGCACTGGCACCTGCCCTTTGGAATTCCATCCCTCTGGCTGCCCGTAGCATGCAAGACCATTGGATCTTTAGGACAATGATCAAGACGTGGCTATTCTCCAGCCACTAGCTCCCTTGTCCTTTCCACTTCTGCTTGATATAGCGCTGGGACGCCCTGTTGCTGGGGCAGCCGTGCGCTTTATAAATCCACATAACATAAGATAACATTCCACCAGCAGATTTGGGTTCGCGATTTCCATAATTTGGTAATTAGTGACCTCGACAGTAGTATGTAGAAAGCAGAAAGCTTTTAATTGCCTGGCAACTCGTCTCCCTATCTCAATAAGACTGGAGATAAAATATCATAGTGGTGGTTACTCAATGTAGAGCAGAGGTCTTCAATCTGTGGGGCGAGACCCCCAGGGGGGCCACGGAGTCCTGGAAAGGGGGTCGCGCATTCCCCAGCTTCACTTGTGCCTGCAATCCAAAACCTTTGCTTTCGTTTTGGAAAAAGACAGCCGTCCGGGGACAGCTAATTTAGATCGTTATCAGCTGAAGTTTTATCCACTGAGTCTTTAGTGCTGTGAAAAGCTTTTGTGCCTGCTTGCCTGAATGAATTGCAAATGTGGCTATCAGTTAATATGCAAGGGTAAAGGGTGCTTGGGAGCTGGTTCTGGCTTTAATTGATCAAATCACTCCAAGCTTTGTGATGACAAAGATTTGTTTTTTGAATGGTAGTGCAAAGAGTTAACATCTGGGCTGTGAAGTGCTTGCTTTTAATTTTAACTGCATTTATACAGCCCCTAGTACCCCTAAAGAGATGTTGAAGGGACAGTTATGTAAAAATAAATTGCATTACATACGCTCTGGTATTACTAAAATCTACATTTTGGAAGCACTATTTTATTGTAAAACTATTTGCACGTTTTGCAGGACTCTATCTTACACTGTGTGTAATGCAAGTATAAAATAATGACTTGCATATTCACAGTGCTTTCTGTCATAGGCTGTGACCTTGTAGCACTAAAAATACACCTCACTATTCTCCACTGCACCAATCAAGATTTAATTCTGTGGCTCTCTGGTTACACATAGACCTCTGCAGTGCATTAACTGATAGAGGTTTCATAATGTACTACAGTGCATTTCCCACTGAGCAACAACTTTGTAAATTTATTTTTCACTACGCTGCCCAATATTTTATATGAAGATACCTGATGGTGAAAGACCTAAAAACGTACAGAATATTTTGGGGCTTATTTATGAGAGGCTTGCATCGCCAGAGCTTTTTTTGACGCTCCGGCGGCGCAAGATTCTCATCCATACTTATAAGGCAGTGCAAAGTCACCCAGCATGGCTTTACATGGCCTCATTGATATGGAGTAAGACATAACAGCGCAAGTCACTGCGTTGCCTTACTCTGCGTCAAGGAGGTGTTCCATGGGCTTTGCGTGGGGTTCCCACGCAATACCCATGGATTTTGATGCTGCGCCATATTTACAAAATCAAGTAATCCTGGGGCAGCTCCAAAAACGGATGCCTCCCCAGCGCAGGTGTAATGAGGAGAAATGTTTTAATTTCTCCGCGTTTGTTCCTTCTTTCCATGTGTGCTGCATTCTGCAGCTCACATAGAAAGAGGAAAACACCACTCAGGATTGTTTTTGTGAAGGAAGGTGCCCCTTCCTGTACAAAAACATCCCACCTATATTGGTGCTATGCAGCAATTTGTGCACTAACGCAAGGGAAAAGGACAGGAATGCACAGTGTTTCATAAAAAGGTGCATTCCAACCCTTTCACAGTGGCATAGGGCAGCGCAGCAAGAAGCCTTGAAGCGCTGCCCTACACCAATTCCTCATAAATGAGGCCCTTTGCTTTTAGCTACACATTTGACTACACCCCACGCTCACTCACCTTTGGTTTGCTAAACACCGTTTGATATTATTTCCCCACTGTAAAAATTATTTGCTGTGGGAATTTGGGGCGTTTATGGTTGTTGAGAAGTACCAGGTTCTAAAAGTTTTTGTCAGAAAGGGGTCCTTACGACTAAAAAAGTTTGACAAGGGGGTCTCGGCATCAAAAAGTTTGAAGACCTCTGATGTAGAGTGATCTGACAAATTCTACTGAGTACTCTGAAAGGTACAATCCCAAACCACTGGTTCCATGATCCTCTTTTCCATCCTACCTCTAGGGCATTGTTCCATGGTGTGATGGGTATTTAATGCAATAGTGCTAGCATATACTTTAAATGGAACATGTGATTTGAGCATCCCATAATACTTTATTCTGCACAAGTTTCTTTTGACTTGAAGTCAATAGATCATGACACACAGATAACAGATACTTCAGATTTTGAGCAAGAGAAAGATACTGACATTTTTAAAGTGACAGCCAAAAATTCCTGCTTGTTCTGATTGTGCAATCTGATCCAGTGACACAAGAGGGAGGATTTAGGACCTTGAGGAGGGGAAAAGGATTTTTATGTACACAAGCTGCACTCAGTGCACAGGAGGCATTGTACAACATGGGTAGCCCAGCTGGTGTTCCAACTTTGTTTTGTCTCCTGTTACCCTTAGTAGCCGTGACTTGGACATGGTTAAGTGATCGCACGAGTCAGGTAGAAAAGTATGATACCCATAATTGTGTGCGATTGGGCAGCTCCCAACTTCGACGCAAGAATATTTGGCTGGAATTGTATTTCACGTGTTTTATGCAGATCAGGTAAATGCACTTAGCGTTGGGTGACAGCAGACCACACACTTCATTCTGGTGTCTACTTTTATTGGACACCGGGCCTTGGCTGCCTCCATGGGCCACCCTTCTAAACCCTGCTTATTGTCTTCTTGCACCTGCCGCTCTGCTAAGTAGGAGCCCATTTTTGTCTAACACTGCTATAAGTGTTCACAGTCTCTGGCTGGTTTTAATTATAAATATTTCTTTGATCGTGTTGTGGGGTGGGGGCTGCCGCCATCCACACTAGGCACACTGTGCTTTCTGGGTCCTTGCTGATACTCCTGATGGCAGCTAGGCGTGTTGCTGGTTTGTTCAGTTTATTCAAGCTTTAAGCACCGCGAACCAAGACATTACAACAGCTGCATTCGGTGCACTCATGCACAACACTAAAATACTTTCCAGCCTGCCCGTGGTTTCACCCCTCCTTCCTATTCCTGTGGTTTCACCCAACCCCCACCCTTCAATGTCTTTTGCAGCCTCCTCCCTCGTCTTTATTCAAACTCCTCACCCCTCCACGCTGTTTTCTACATGTTGTATAGCAGCACAGGCTGCTGTCCAACATGACTTAGAGCAAAATAACATTAAAAAAAAAAAAAAATCTATGACACAGTCAATACGGGCTGTGTCATAGTGCTTTAAAAAAAAACATGTTGGCCAGCAGCCCACGTTGCTGTGCCACTTTTCTGTGTCCTGATTTGTTCCTGAGAATTTCCCACCTTCTCTTTATGTACGTTATGTTCCCCCACAATACTTGCTTCTGTGTATCCCGCCCAGCAATCCTCTACTTAGATCTTGGCCCTGTGTGCCCCTCTGCAGTCCTTCTGTGAACCATGTGCATGACCTGCAGCCTGCCTATATGAGCGCTGCTCCCTACTGCCTATGTGTGTGTGTTGCCCTGCTTAGCCAGCTGCAGTGACTCCCCTCCACTCTCTTTATGTGGCCAATCACCCCTCTATAGCTTCCATCTTCATGCAGCTTTTAAGTGCACCCCTTACCGCTTCTGCATCTGCTGATGCCCTGCCTTCCTGACGCCCCTAGGCATCCTCATTTTTCTCTTGCAACCTCAGCATTCTAACCTTCTCAGTCCCTTTTTGGTCATATTTGTGCGAGCCTACAACTTATAAGACCTTGATGGGCCCCCAGCATGCCCTGTATCCTGCATCTAGTCTCCACGAAACAATCCCTGATTAGGACAAGGGATGGTCCGCTGGTGACTTGAATTGTCAGTGGAATGCCACAGACCAACGACCTGTCCACAGTTGCACACTCACCTGGAGCCCTATTTCAGCACAATTAGTGCCACACCAGCTTGCCTTCATCATGGCACCACATATTACTCCTTTCTGCTTCTTATACCAACACCTGGAGCCTGCAACAGCATCTGAACCCACCTGCTCAGGTCAGTAATACATACTTTACCCTTAGGGCCCGATTCCGATGTCGGACGGACTGGAGTCCATCTGACATCAGTTTGGAACTGGAACCAAACGACCTCCTGTCGTTGGTTCCAGCCCAGGAAGTAAGATGCCACCGAACCCTGTTCAGTCGCAATCCTATTCTTTACAATGGGAGCATGCATTCCGAATGGAGCAAAGAGCAGAAGTGCAGTTCATGCCTGCACTCCTTGGCAGGCACCTCAAGGTGCCTGCCACTGGGTGCAGGGATCAACAGAGGGGTGCCATTCAGCAGCCCCAAAAGACAGTTTCCCAATGCCTTTCTGTGCCGGAAAAGCGGGCACAGAAAGGCAGTGGAAAGCTGCCACCGTAATCCCTCGGCCAGAAAGAGCCGGCCGAGGGACTACTGAAGGCCTTCGAATGGCGGACGGGGTCTCCGAGCCCATCGTAAGCCATTCAAAACTCCTGTTTAAAATAATTTCCAACCAAGTCCATCAAAATGGGTCGGTCGGAAATTATTCCAAACAGGAGATTACGATGCGGTAAGAATAATTTCTTACTGCATCGTAATCAGGCCCTTAGTCTCTTGCTCGTGCATTTTCAGCACAAATAGTGCCGCACCAGCGTACCTTACCCCAGCTCCACATATTACTCCTTTCTGCCTCTCATCCCAACACTAGGAGACTGCGACAGCGTCTGAACCCACCTGCTCAGGGCAGTAATACATACTTTACTCTTAGTAAGTTGCTTGTCCATGCATTTTATTGTTGTACCATTTTGTTCTCTTTGGCTCAGCCCTTTATAATGTTGTCCCATATTCTCCTACAGTGTCCTGCAGGAGTAAGGTATTATTATTTTAATTAAATCTATCAGAGAGCCTGCATACCTTTTGTATGTCACACTCATACTATCTGGCATTCAGGTGCCCCCATTCAAATATTAGTTTTCCATATAGATTTACACCTGCTCACCAAGTTAAATTTGATAACAACAAAAAAAATGTATTAATAATCACATAGGCAAAACCTATTTCACTTTTCAATGCTTGTTCTTACATGGAAGTCTATGCAACGGGGGCCCACACATGCTAAACTATTGTTTGCATTACACTAAATAAGGACCAATACTTTTGTTCATATTTTAGAAGGCATCCGGAGGCTCCCACTATTGTATCATGTCAGAGAATTCATAGTTGCTGACCCGCCGTGTGTAGAAATTGGAAAAATCCTTTTTCTGGTTTGCTACCATGAGCTACAGAAATATGTGACAAATGAGCACAAATAATTTTAAACGTTGAACTGCCCATGTTAGTAAGACATAGGCCTTTTTCTCTAGTCCCTACACTTCTGTCATACACTCAAATGCACTCTATGCACAAACGATAGTCATATTAGCATGTAGCAAGGCCTGTGCCACATCCCAGGTACATTTAATACAAGCTGTGCCATAGACATCAATCTTGTACCTCTGGTTCATAATCCTTTGTGTTAGGACAGGAATGTTCCCTGTGTGGTAAACAGGCATGTACACATGCCCAAGTGCTCAATTGCAAGTGAAAGATGTATTCTGGCATTTATATTGGCCCTGATTGCACTGCATATAGCTAGTGCACAGAGGCCTAAGCTTGTCCTTGACAATGAGAGGCAGTGAACTAATGTTGATTCTCTGGGTGTATCACATTAAGTGGTGATGGTAGCATAATTTGTTTTGAATCTTTAGTGTGGCCAGATCTTTCTCTTTCATTAGTGTGATTGCAGTTTACTAACCCCATTGGTGTAAATTGTCCCTGTGTTGTGAAACCCAGAGCCTTGCACTGGCACCCTGTGGGCATGTTGAGTGTGACTGTGTCTGCACTGCATGGGTAGCATGTGAATGGTAGCAGGACTATGTGTGTTGTGTGAGTCTGAGTACTGAGGCAAGTGGTATCCATTTTGGATTTCCCTGGTTTAACAAGGCAAACATGGAGGATGTGGGCAGCTTCTCCCACAGAATAAGTGGAAGAGTACTGCCTGCATTAGCGTGTCTGGAGTGTGGAGGCTAAAGGGAGGAGGATGGTGACAGAGCTTCCTGTGTACATTTCTTGAGGCTCTCAAAAGCAAAGGACTGCTCATTAGTTCTTACTGAGCACTGCAATTTGTTAGACGATAAGGGTGAGGAGTGAAACTGCAGTTTCTATAGTACAAGGCGAGTAAGCTTTTAGGCTGTACCTATCCTTTTTTCTGTTTCTCAGTACTGCTTCAGGAAGTCTGATACCAGCCAGGTGCAGAGAACTTGTTCCACATTTTGTCCCTGATGTGGATAGTCATGCTTGGTGCCAGCTCCATTACTACCTGATATGAGAGAGACCACTTTGCACAAAGGCTGTGTCTGGAGAGCAACCGGAAAATGAAATTTGAAAGAGAACCAATCCAAACCGGTTCTGAAGCCTCAGTGAGTAGGCTGACATGCTCTGCATGGAAAATGTTAATAACAGTGACATCCAAACAATTCCACTTTGTTCTAGCCCCATTTATTCTTATCTAGAGAAGGGGGTGCTCCAAAGAGTACTTAAAGAGCTGCTGTTCAGCCATGGCTGGTGTGTACCTGACAGCGAGTCTCCCAGGGGTAAGGGACATCACATGAAGTCAACAGTTTCAGCAGGATCAGCAGGGCGTTCGCCCGCAGAGCCTAGAAGCCTAACTCCCTGCTGAGAAAATGAAGGAGGGCACCTAGTCCTCCAGGAGGAGAGATTGTTGAGGAGGAACAGCCCAGCCGGTTCATGTCATGAGGAGCCCTAGAGAAAGCTAGTAATGCAAGAAAGCATTCCTGGAGTGACCCATGCTGCAGGAGTCTAAGCGCAGTTCACATGTGAGCTGTGCCAAAATTGTACCAGAGTGTGTTTTCCTATGAAGCACTGCAGTCCTTTGAGGTCTTGAAAAATTGAAACTGAAAAACTGTTGCTGCTGAGGAGGAGAGAAAAACTGCATTGCAGCCAACGTTAAGAACCCTGATTTACCTGAGGGCTTCAACAGTTGGCAGAGAGATGATCATGACGGACTTAGCCTGGAAATAATAACTGCCACTGTTGAATGCCTGACAACAGCTGACCAAGAGGGCCATCACTGCTGGAGTCAGGTGCTGCTACAGACCCATCTTCTTAAGAGTGTATCGGGAAACTTGCGTTGTATGAGGCCACTAAAGAGGTTTCTCCCTGAAAGAAGAGTCAAACCATGAGGGCAGGAGCTCAACTCATGTCCACTGCACAGACCATCTCATGTACACTTTCATTAAAATTTTTGGTTAACATAAGATGAATTCTCCAAAATGTCACTTAATAGTTCAGATTCAGTCACACAGTTGTTTACACACTTCTTGGGAAAATCCTTTTAGATTCTCAGATCAACAGATTAGGTTATTGAGATGACTTCCAACTTCCAAAAAAACAAGAAACTCACTATGGGTTTTAGCTAAACAACATCTTACATGCATATATCTGGAATCAGAATATCAACCATTCATAATCAAAATTGTCTTTTTGCTTTAAAATGTGCATGCTTGCACCTGATAATCCAGAATCCATAGACATTGGTCATATGAGCTTTACAAGTCTAAGTAGATATAGTATAAGGCTAACAATAAATGCTCAATCATGCTCTTACCTTCCTAAGATGAGAACAAGTATCACTGAGTCATGCTCCTAAGCACATAGTCCAAAGTAGAGATCTTGTTCTTCTTACCGGAAGACTCTCGGGGGAGTTTTTGTCTCTCAAGCATCCAATCCAGCAAAAAAATCCTGCTTCAGTATCCTACCTGCACGATGGGCTCTGAATATGGAACATGGAGGGCGGGGCATGTCTTCACTTCATACAAGGTGCTGCTCAACATGGCTGCTACACTCCGCATTCTGTAATTTATAGCTCATGTATTAATTTGCACTTTCCATTAATACCACCAGATCCAAAATTGTGATTTTGGCCACCAGTGCACAAGCTCACATATAATGTTTGTTCTGCTACAAATGTTCTGGGATTTCAGGTGAGATTTTCTGATCAATCTGTTGGTTATGGCTGAACATTATGTGACAGACCGTGTGCTAAATCAATATGGTCTTGAGCCTTCTGGGTGATGGAAGGTGTTTGAGGGTGAATCATGATGGAAAGAGAGCAATTACTGGGAATGCAAGGGAGAATGTGAAGCCTCACTGTTAGAATGCAGCTTAGTATGATCCTGTATGTCACACCCAGCACACTGTGTAGATAGACATAGATAGATAATTTTTATTGCACAACTAATTAAAATCATTGCAATCAAACCGAGTTAAAATAAAAAAAAGAAGTCAATATAAAGGCCATCAATTCCGATTTTATAACACGATATATGACCGTTTATCATCCTGTTGTTCTGGAGATTAAAGGATTTAGACACCACTTTGGCAACTATAAAAACATAGGGATTCAAACAATTAGCACAGCATTTTGGGTTATAGTTCTATATGATTAACAGAGTCCAGAGTGGCATTCACAGCAGAGAGGAATTTCATGAAGCGTGCCGCCAGCTGCACTGAATCACCTTTCATGCATTCTACCAGGGCTGCTTGACATGTCCGTACATTTAAAATATGCCAGATGGGGTAGGGCCAATATATTCTCAAGGTGCGTAATTTCTCACAAAATACACAATATGTGAATTAAAGATTCCTCTTCTCCTCCACATGCTCGGCACTGAGTGGCTGCAGTCTCTTTATACCCTCGTCCATACTTGTAAGACAATAGTGGAATCAAGCCAAACCGTAGTCTCATTAGTTGGTGCTTCATTATTGGTTTCAGGGGGAAAGACAGGTAATGTGGCAGGCCCCCGCTGTTGTAAAGTGTTGATGCCCAGCTTACATGACTTCGATTTTTCAGGGTTTGTGTGTCACTGTCCGCCGACATTATCTTTGCTTGTTTTGTTAAGAGTTTTGCAGCTGCAGATGTGGGTATGGAGGCGAACCATATTTCATGAGCTTCCCGTACTTCAACGCTATGGGTTAAGAATTCACACCAAGTTGATCCTGGGCTGCTTATCATTGACCAGATGTGTTTCTTTAGTGTGTTGTCACATTAAGACACTAAGAACTCACAGAAGTAGAATCAATACCCACCCAATTGACATTATGAAGTACAGTTCGGAGTTGAAACTTACATTCGGCATCAATCACTTTCCAGACCATGAAATGCCCATCATTGGCCCTATATTTTAGAGTACACACCATTCCATCCCTCTTCTCCATCCCTCCAGGATTGAGTCTAGGGCTACCTCCATTTACATGCAATGTCCCTTTTGGCGACCATTGCAACCACTCCCATTATTGTTCGGTCATGTCTAGGTCCACAGAGATTCTCTAAAATGTCGAGTAGCTAGCCAGTGTTGTCAGATCAATGTGCTGATCTACAACGTGCGAGAAGGTGACTGTGATCCTCATTTAGTAATACATGACTCAGGCTGAATAGATGTGATCAGCACCTGACTTGTACTACCCTCCACATGAACAATAACTGATTAATCATCTTCTTCACTTCCAAGCTTTTGGGAACCTTCCTTTTCCCTTGTGGGTCATGGCAGGTGTCCTGGTCCAATCCATGTCAAGGTCATCAAAAGGGGGCTTGGAGAAGAAAGGGTATGTGCTTTTTCTTTGATTGAGAAGTCAAAGTCTAAGGGAAGAACAGTCCCAACAACATCTTGGTAAAAAGCAAGCGCACCTTTCTGCTCTGTTCCTACATGCCCCCGGAAGATCATATGTAGCATACTGTGGTTGCTGTTGAGTTTCCTGTGAACATTCAATTTTCTGCTGAGACAGCTTTGATGTCTAATTCACTACTCTCAGCCATGACTGCAGCTCCTGCAGCAATGAGAGGCACTGACTTAAATTTTAGTGGTGGTAGAGCATTTGTTGTTCCAGGGGGGAATCCTTCTCTCAGATTTATCTTGCTCATTGGATGCTACTGGCACCAGAATTCTTCTCCTGCTCACTGGCCACTTTCATGTCCAGAACTTGCTTCTTTGGGGCCTTCTTCTTAATTCTTCTATGGGTCAGCAGCACGAGAAACACGTAGCAGAGAGGTCTCTGGAGTCTGCTGTCAAATATGTCACAGATTTATCTCAGTCGGTAAGGTAAGTTTCCCCTTGTGCACCTGATGGCAATACAAAAGTAAGGGAGAGTGTGAGACTTGGCAGTTCCTGTCAATGTAATACGTCACCCATAATTACTATCATCATCATAACAAGATTTAAAAAATCTATTTAATTAACATAAAAATACCTGTTGTTTCTCCATAGGTGATGGAGA